>JABFQD010000866.1:0-21723 GCA_022817045.1 Psix sp. ZL-2020 | reverse complement strand
GGTTATTTTGAGACTATTTTGGAATAAAAATAAAGTGTTTATAAAACCAAATTATTCGAAAAAAATATTTTTGTTAATATTAACGTTTTATAGAATATTTTTTTCTTTTTTTTTTTTATTATTATATTTTTTATTTTTTATTATTTTTTTTTTTTTGTATTTCACGAAATTAATCATATACAATAATAAATAAAAAAAGTTTATCAAAACAATTGAAAAAATATGCAATAATGTTTGCGATTTGACATTGCACAGATAAGATTGTAAAACAGTAAAAAATGAAAATCATTCTAAATTTTACGCGTTTTTTAGAATAATTAATGAAATAATCTGTACAAAAAAGTAAAATAAAAACTGCAATACTAACATGATGGTAAGGAAAGTAGTTCTTCAGTACGGAAAAAATTTCCCATTAAATAACAAAATTTTCGTTTTGTTATAATAATTAACATTTTCGTATTTAACTAGGAATTTTATCTTGCTGTGAAATTGTCCGTATTTACTTTGCTACCACAGTAATTTTTAATTTACATTTTTATCATTGTATAAATTATACTAAAATACAGTACTTAACAAGTTTAATTGATAAAGTTATACATTTGTTTCTAAAGTGTTGCCAATATTTGAGCTCGTCGCTTTAAAGTTTAAAAAAGCTACAATTCAATATATGTAGGGTAATTTAACATATATAGAACAATATTTACTGTGAAAAATTAATCTAAATATAAGTATATTTTATAGTTACATTTTTTTAACAAAAATGTTAAAATACTAAATGTTAAATATCATCACTGTTTTTGAAAATTAATAAATTAAAGAAAAAGAAAAAATAAATATATATTTAAAAAAAATTAGATTTTACTATGAATGTAATAATACTGAATATCGTCAACTAAGGGGTGACAGATAATCTTCATCGTGGAAACTTCGGGATAAGTTTTCAACGTAGAAACATGCTTTTCAGAATTTTCAACATGTTACTTTATAATCACAACATCACTTTCACTCATACTTTTAATATATTTACCAGAAATAAGAATTAGTACGAAAAAATTACTTTTTTGTACGATAAGAATTACTTTTCTTTTTTTCCCTTGCTTCTATTAATATTTCTTCATTTTATTTATTATTCTATTATATATGTTTAAATTATTTTAATGAAAATAAAAGACCTAAAGATTGATAAAGTTAGATTAGTTTGCTGTCGGCTGAAAATCAATTAATTCAATACTAACAAGTTCTTGCTATTTGTTATAAATTTTGAAAGAACTTTACCATAAAATTAAATTATTAAACTTGCTTTATAATTTATTAATATGTAAATAAAATAATTTATTATTTGTTATATAAATTATATAAATTAATACAGTATTTCAATCTGAAAAAATTAAACTATTTTTTCATATTTGATTTTTTGTACATAAAAAGTGATTTTTATTCGAACAAAATTTCTTTAATTTTTTCCCATATATATTTCGTTCTAAATTATTATGCTATTCAACTTACTAAACTGTAATATCTTTTCTCAAATAAAAAATAAGTTGAACACAAGAAAGAATAAAAAACTGTAATCGTAATAAAATATTCGTATTATTGTAAGTCGGATGGGCATCGAAGTAAAACGTGGCCCCTCGTTGGTGATACACATCGCTTCATCGAGGAAAAAAGCGTCGGTTGTATAATGAATCGACGAAACGCATATTGATCTGGTTTTTTGGTAGGTCGTGTCTTGCGAGACTCGGTCGAGGAGAGACTGCGAAAGAGCAAAGGCTATAAGTAACGGACCGTCTGGTAGAAAGAGCTCTGGGGCGAGTAGTGATTTAGAGAAATTAAAACTTTAATTCATGTTCGGGCTCGCGAGAGCCTACAGCAGCCTCCGTCCCTCAGTCGACCACCAAGCAACTCTCGGCAAATGCCAACCCTCGAGTAAATAGGCGAACCTCGAGCGTTGTTCTCATTGACACAGGTCCCCCTTTAGCTTCGAGGAGCACTAATAAAGCATCTCGACTTGTAAAAGTCCCGCCAACCATCGACATGGACCTCGAACCACGCGCCAAATTATTTTTCTCACTTTTTGTTCCAATACATCATTCTTCAGCACAATTTTACATTAATTTTCTAAATCGGTTTGTGAAAGAGACGAATGTCTTAAATTGAAGCATCATTTTTCAATTCATGTATTAATTTACATTACATGAGAATTCGCAAACGTAAAATGTCATCAAATTAATTTTAAACACGTATTGTCTTTTTTTTAAGATTATTTTCATAGCAATAAAAGAGTAAAATTACAGAACGTATTAGTAGCGAGAAATATTAAAATTACGTTGATATTAAACATGAAAATCGATACAATTAAAAACTAACGATGAACACCAGAGTAAACGAGCTTATCATACCGCCTAGACACAAAACGTATTAAAAGTTTTTTTCTAAGACTCGACTGAACATACCTATCAGCCCAGCAGCCAAACCGGTAGTTTTGTTTTTCAACAAAAATTAAGAATTCAATTCAGTGTACAGGAGGAGGTGAAAATCACCAGGGAATATCTCGTGTGTTCACTTATTCGTTACTCCCTCGCTTAATACGGTTAGGGTGTTTAGGCAGCGGAGCTTGCGATGTTACGCTTGCAATTCGAAGTGTAAAAGTGCGCTGTATATGTTTCAGCGTCAAACTAACGGCCCCGCTTTTTCCCCAGCTTTTAGGCGTCTCGTCTGTTTCTCCCGACCTCTAACGCGACAATCATCAGTGCCTCTGTTTCTTAACGCGTACAAATTTCCATCCAATACACTCGCCCTCGCACTCTCGTAGAAAGCCACTATACTCATACCAATGAAAATCGAAAGCAAGTCGTAACTCAGTCTCGTTTCTCTGCTCTCTTTTGTCAACTTGACCATCGGCTCTCCGCTAATGCACATTTTATACGCGAAATGTCCTCTAAGCAATCGCCGACTTCACTTGCACTGGAAAAGACCAATGGCATACAATGCCATCCTGATTTATACCAACGCATGCATTTTAAACCCGGCCGGACGAAGGACAAATAAGAATCCAATTCACCGGGCACTGCTCCTTTCTGGATAACTCATTTTATTTACGATGCGCCGGTTCACTAGTCTGGACCCGAAAGTTCTTTTTTCAATAACGACTTTTTCTATTTTTCATCCCCGAAAAAAATAAGCCGAAGAAAATCCGAACGTAGTACAACTGCGTCTGACAAGTGATATAAATATCAAGACCCGTCAAGATTAATGGGTTATTAATAAATCCCTGGGCGCAAAGAACGAGCTTTCGCAGTGAGGCGTTTTATCCCTGTGAATTTATTTCGCCGGCTTCCTAAATCATAAGTGAGGCCAAATTGAACGCAATGAGTAAATATGACTCTCAAATAACGAGAACCCTCGCGCCGCGAGAAGCCAAGGATATCATCAAGAAACAATCGCGCCCTGAATCGTACTCCAATTTCAAATTTAACGCTGCCCGTAAATTCGGCCGCCCGGTATTGTCGCCGTTGAAATCATCGAGCCGCTCTCGTAAATCACATAGCGAGTTTTTTCTCTCCATATTAGTCTGACATCGCGTTGTCGATTCTTATCGCTTCTTCGAGCATTTGTTAAGCGCTTCTGGGGTTCTATTTTCCGCGAAACGCAGTTATACTTATGTGTGCTCTCACACTTGAACCCATAACGACTAATATTTACGCTGCGTTTAGAGCCCGATTTCTCCAGCTTCGGCTGCGAACGTCATGAATAATACAGCATTTGGAAGCTGGCGCTGCGTTCGCGAGCGATTTGGCGTTTTTTTCCGCGACGTTCATCAAATAAGCGACCTCGTTGACTGTTTGGGCAAACGAACAAGCACACGTACTGTCTCGAGATGCGATCAAAATCTCGCTGGGATGGGCGCAAATGCATAAATACATGAGCCGAGGGATGGGTTTGCGTGGTGTATGCCACAAGCACGCCGCAGACGTAATAACGCGTGGATGGCGAAAATACGGCTTTTCGAAACATTATCCCGCAAAAATGTCGCTGCTTTATCAGGCCGGCTTGCAGCGTGATCCCATTGTGAACAATAAAAGGACAGGAGATATCGCGTGTAAAACGAAACTTTGGATAGCTGCACCGCAAAACAATACCACTAATTTCGTCCCAATTTCAGGATATCAATTTAGTTTATATCTGATCTTTGTAAATAAAATAAAGACTTTTTGAGCAATCGTTGGTGAAAAAAGTATGGCCGACGATTTAATTACGAAGTTAAAAAGAATTTGTCCTATTTATGAGTTTATAGCTGAACAATGAACTTTACGAAAGCAAACCAATTCGTACTGTAATATTTGATGAATCGATCCTTTGTATCTAATTATCATTCAATAAATTCATTTTGATTTTATTTTTTGAAAATACAAATAACGGTATTTACTAAGAGAAAAATCTTTTTACAATAAAATTCATCCTCTAAACCTGTTAAAATTTACTCACGGTGAAATAGCCGAGAGAAATTATAACTAAAATGTTACTTAGCTGAACGTAAAGTTCCAAAGCAATATTTCTATTGTTAATAACTGATATTTTCGAATATTAAAAATTAAGGACGAATTAAGAAAGGAATATCTAATATCTAAAATTCCATTCTAAAATGATGATAATTTTATATAAAAATCTCAGGTGGAAGTTAATACATATTGTACAACATCGCGCTATAAATCTTACGTCAATAAATTGTTCGGCATTCTTGGAGATGGAATGTCGCAAGAAATGTTTGCTAAAAAGAGGCTTCTTTCGCGGACGTTACTTCACACAAATTACAATGTTCGTGACAGTACACGTTCCATCGAGTCGACGGAGAATACTCACTGGCCACAACGATGCCTTCGGCGAAGTAATTAACCTTGCAAGTATTTGAAATATGCCAAGAAACACGCTGACCATATTAATCATGCCGACAGCAGCGCATGCCAAGCCGTCGGAACGACACCAAGAATATCGAGGACAAAATTACAGGATTCCGCAATTACTGGGAAGGAAGAAATGAAAATTGTGATTCGCGCAGACGTTTCCAACGGAAACGATACTTTGCTGGTTTAACGCTCGGGCGAAAGTACTAGAACAAAGATCCGTTCATCCATCTATTCATAACGCCGATGAGAAAACAAAGATTTAAGGATGAAAATGGGCACGAAGAGCGCTGAAAATAAAAGCGGAACGGAGTCTTGAAAAGTTTCGGAATTGTCAGAGCTCGCTGGAATTATCGGCGAGAAATTTTATCGGGATTTGAGTCTGATCCGAACACACTTTGCAAGCACGAGGGATTTAAGAAAGCGCAGGTCCGCGCCAACTTCGAAGCTACGTCGATTGGAGAATAAAAAGCGAGACGTGACCAGCATGAAATCATTATTAACGCTAATTGGACATAACGCACTCTGTTTATCCTGCGAGGAAGATAAATTCGGTTGGAAAGTTAGTACGCTGGAAAAAACTAAATAACAAACAAAAAACTGCAAAAATCAATTTAACGATCCCATTGAAAAGACAAATAAATTGCATCGAAAAAATCAGTAATGGACAGTTAACCGAAATGTAGTTACTATTAGGTTGTAACTAATTTGAAAATGTCTTCCACAAAAATGTAATGAATCGTCCAACTGTGTTTTAATCAATCAGCCAGCTGCACTTCACTTTTTGCAGCAAGCTAAGTACCGTAAAGGCGATAGAAACAATAAAATGCAGAAGCGTAGAAATGAGTTAATAATACTTAGCAGAAGCAAAATGAATGGAAGGAGTGCTTTGCGAAACGCGAAGGAGTGAACGAGCGGTGAGTCGGGACTTAGCGAGTAGCTACAGTTAGCACTTTGAATTTGCGTTGCAGCATTACTGTCACGCGAGTAATTACGCGCAGTCGAAACGAAGAAAGGGTTGGCGTTGCTTGGCTCGTAGAAACGACGCTTGTCGCGTTGCCGCTTCGACGTTGCCGCGAGTGGCGGCAGCGTCAAATCGCTGCCAGAGAAACTGGGGCTAATAAAAGCCCACAATTACCTCCGGTTCGGGCCATTTGTCTTGACTGCATCTCATGCCCGATATAACCCCGGCAACAACACATTGTGAGCTAATGAGGCGCAAAGCATTACGAGACAACCGACTATCTGCTGACTGTCATCGACTATGTCAGCTCTTTTCCTCTTGCTGGCAAATCTCATGCCTTTATCTTTGTTGCAGTGAACCTATTCTCGGATTCATTATTCGCAATATTCGAAATTACGTTGCAAACGAGTTGAAAAAATTGGATTAGATTTCATGAGGGAGAGAAAGGGTAGTTATTTTAGTAAGAGAATTATTGCTGATGGGAGAAAACATTTCGTTGTTGCTATAAGAAAAATGTTTTTTATAGGTAATTTAATTGTAGGGTAATATTTTATTGAAAGAGTTCTGCGTGTGAGTTTAAATTAAGTGAAATGTTGAACAAAATATTGATGACCGGGGGTTTCGAGAGAGACTGCTGTCGAACAGTTTGACATTCTTATGTAGAGGGTTTCATTCTTTATATCCCCCGGAAATTTTGCTTCATGTCATTGATATATGTTGGTATTCTTTCTTTGAAATTTTTATAGTGAAGTATGTTGAAATGCCGAATTTGATGTTAGATTTATTCTACAGAAAATACTTTCGTGAAAATGAAGTATTTATTTTAGATCAAACTTACTTTTTACTACGTCTTAAAAATGCATATTGTTATTTAAATAGTTCAGTATAATTGAAAATTAAAAAGATGTTTTTGATGAAGTTTAAATTATGTAATTAAAGTTTAATTTTAGAATTAAAGTTTACTTCAGATATAATTTTCATTGATAATCAAAATTACTTATCGAAGATTTTCGGTTACCAACAATAATTTAAATAAGAAAATAAAATTTTTTATCAATAAATGGATTTTTTTATTTTAAAATCTTAAATGATATTCACATTATTGATATCAAAACAAAAATAAAATTGCCAAAATAGTCACCTGAAAAGTTTATACTTCAATAATAGAATTAGGAAAAGTGCAAAGAACTCCTGATCCAAATCCTATAATTATCATATAATATAATTATTATATTATATTTAGAAATATTTAAAAATCTTTATCATTGTATAAAATGTACGTTTTAGCGTAGTTGGAATTCACTGCTTGTTATAGCAAGTGCATATTATTACACATGGAGATTAATCGGCACTCGTTTCAAAATTATTAGCTACACTTAGCTTATAAGAACCCTAAATCTCATTTGCTATTCTTACTCTCCAAATGTCGGCACGATAATCAAAAAACAAGTAACCAAAGCCGCGAGTCGATCGTAACCGCGACTTGTAAACCGTGGCCCCGATAAATCAGTCTTAGGCTAGTTCTCTCACCAGGGCCACGTGTCCGGGTACATTTGCCGGCTCTTTGCGCCTTTATCTTCTGGTTTGCCCGTATTCCCTATCCTCGGTCCGCATAAATCACGCGAAATTTGTTGCGCGCGGCACGCAGATGGTTTTTGTTATATGAAAATATGTGCCGCACTGGGACGGCATAAGTACTCCCCCGTAAAACACATCCCTTATACCACGCTGGCCTTACACCAGGTTCCGCCATTTCCGCCAGCCCAAGGCGTCATGTTGTCTCGCGCTATCTTTAATTACGCGCCGGCTTAACTCGTGACACACGGCGGATAAAGTAACGCCCGAGGTGGCGCCACCCGAGTTGCGCGTATTGTATCGATCGGCCGGACGAGAGAGGCGATCGCGAGCTTCTTTTCGAGAAGTACTTTGAGTGGCGCTAAATATTTGATCGCAGTTCGATTGCCGCGTATCTTAACTCGGACCAAAAAGGACGATGGGCCAATTGAAGAGAGTCTACGAGGGACGAGCGTATTCCCAGGAGCCAAGTGGGCAGCTGTCTCAGTCCCAAAGTCCTCCGACTTTCGTGTTCTTTCTTGAAACACGAATCTGCTCTAAAAACAGCCAAGACTGCATTAGCTGTCATTGTCATCGTCCAAAGCCCCATAAATTATCGCGAGCAAAAGACCGGCGCTTTTTTGGCGCGAATTGCGCGACCGCAACGTCATCTCGAGATGTCGCAACTGCGTGATCTGAAGCCTAACCGCTAAGAGCTGTGATCCTCCAGTGGTTTATCTAATTGGAATTGTCGTGGGGCGCGCAACTTCGGGCTATCTCTAGGAGCACACTTCTAAGGAGGCTCTTTAGACTTTAGTGACGTGACGTCGCCTAATACTCTAATCTCGGCGCGGCGAAGAGCCCGTCGTACTTCCCGCCAGCCCGTGTTTCTCCACCTACCAGCGCCATCCGGCCAACACTTGCTAATTAATTGATGAGCTCGGATTTAAATGTACCGAGATTCGCCTCTGAGACGATAAGACGCTACGTTCGTCCCGAAACATCCGTGCTATTTACTTCCCTGCCTGCAATATAATAGGTATTAAGAATCCTTTCACGCGTTTACCCGTTGATAGCGAGCCGAAACTTCTTGCGTCGATTCATAAGAAGGAAGAATGTGAGAGGGAAGAGGGGACAATTTGGAATATTCATTGGAGAGGAAAGGTGACTTGTATGACATCATTTTATTTTATCACTATAGAAGTCAGTAAGAACAATATTTGTAGGGCCGAAGACTTTGGATAATGAGGACAAGCATTTCTAATAATCGATATGGGAGAGTCGAGGCTGTATATCCTCTTTTGCAACGTCTCGAGCCATCTACACTCGGGACTGCTTTCTAATTATTCCCCACAGACCGTAAGGGATGGCACGTAATTGGAGGGTGGACGAGCACGCATCGATCCTGAGTTCTCAGGGAATATCTATCGTCCGTCTCTGTCTCAGCGAACATCCTTCTTAAATTGAAGCCAAACCATCGTGCGCGACTGGTTCGCTGAGAAAAGTGATAATGTCTTAAGCCAGCGATGCGATTTAACTTTCGATTTTGGACGAGCGGTGGCGTTTGGCCGTGGTTCGGCACTCCAAACTCGCTGATCCGACGAGGGTTTAAGGTTTAAGGGAAACCTTTCTCGAGATCCCGGGAAGTGGTTCTGAGCCGATCCCCTAACGTGGTCTCGAAATTTCGAGTGTTGGTTCGTCTAATTCGAGTTGTTAGAAGCTTTCATTGTCGGCTATCATATAGACCATTTGCATGGGAATGTTATGTTACGCGAAATGATAACCAACTATGAGATAATGCCCTAAATTAGGCGATGCGTTTTGCTTTCCATCGCAACTTCAGCGAAGCCAAAGATGACTCGTTATAAGTATTACTTAGAGGTCGCTGCAACTACCAGGCCTGAATCGATATCAATTATCAATTTCAGTGAAAGTTTGTTGCGAACTGAAAGTAATTTTAAATGCGACCGATAACTTTGTCGTCGATATGAATGCATAGTAAAATTTGCTTTCATTCAGGAAACTACGAATTGCGAACGAAAATAAATGTGCAAACACTTCATGCAATAGCCCAGACGCGAACAATTTATATTATGCGGTTAGGAATTGGCTATTAATAGTCATCCCTTATGCAAACAACTCAATTGGAACTTGTGAGACGAAGACCTGCCTATCAATGAAGAGGCATATGAAGTATTTGTACGTTTACAGCTGAATAATGAATAAGCCATATCATCTATGAAACTTTAATGCATGATGTGTATGACTTGCCAGCAGGTATGCGTTTTTGTTGTTCTAGCTTGATGACGCTAAACAGGAAGCCCGAGTTGCGGACCGTTAAGAGTCCGCTACTCGCCTCCCCCTTATTCGCGGAGGAGGCAGAGGTGCATTAGCATAGCGGAATTGCATCGCACACCCAGGGATGCGAGAGCTCTGCCTGCTACCTCCTCTTCTCGATCTTAGCTAGGAGGCCGATGTGGCGGTAGTGGTGGCGACGCGCGCCAACGCGGCCGTCGGAGGGGCAGCTGTGCTCGCGAGTCGCAGTCCCGCACGTCTAGGGGGTGGACAGTGCGCAGACCCGCCCCCACCTCAAGGACGAAGCGAAGTCGAGTCACTCGCGCAGGAAAGAGCAACCCCACCAAGCCTGTGCCGACGATCGCCACCCCCGGCCACCTACGACATAGCACAGTAGCTTTCGAGCGCTTCGACGAGACGGCCGCGTCGCTGCCAGTCGTATTAAAACTCGTGCGCGCGCAGAACCACGTTCCATCGTTTGACAGCGACAACGTGCCATTGACAGTCATGTGCGCCAGGTCACCACCGAGGAGGCCCCAGCACCAGGCTTGTTAGACTCGCCAATAGGGTGAATAGTGCCTACTTTCCTATCACTACTGATTTTTAGATTTCAAAAGAGAGAAGGTTGTTCGCTGGTTGGTTAACGGTTGTTAGGTTGTTGGTCCCCAAGCCTCGGAATCGATAGGGTTTTCGTAGTTAGTAGCTTGGTTGGTCTTTGAGCTCAGTCGGTGTGCTTGTTAAATGGCTAGTTCGGATCTAGTACTATACCCTAAAGGCTGCACAGACAAGCTCTGGAATTTTTCTGTTCCAGGGTGGAACTGACAAGTGTACCCGGCGGTCAAAATGCGATGGCTCATCTTAAAAAACGCAAACTGGAGGCAGAATCTGCGGCCAAGTCTAAGCAGCAGTTACAGCTTGCGCAACTAAACAATAGTTGTAAGAAAAATCAGTTCAGCGGTCAACAAGTCGACATGGATGGAGTGGATGCGAATGCGAAACGACGGAGGAAAAGCATTCGCGACGATGTTAAGTGCGACCCGGAATCGAATAAAAGCATATCCTTGCCGCAGAAGAAAAGAGTGTTTGCTCAATCGAACAGTGACAGTGTCGCTAGAAAAAGTGTCAAAAACTGTGAGGAACCGGAGGACGACGAGACACTCATCCGTGAAACAGAGGCTGCATTGAAAAGTTTGTCAGGTAGTTGGCCGGGGTCTAGAGGATATACCCGAGCGAATTCAGAAGAAGATAGATACGAATCAAATTTCGAGAATTTATTTGAAGAAAAAAAGGATAACCCGAAACTGTCACCGTCTTCAATGTCGACTTCGTCGAATACTAGCAACGATACTGGTTGTTCGTTGAAGGACGTGATAACATTACGAGGTCAGCAGAGAATTCAAATGCAGAATAACAAACATATATATCATAGTAAAAACAGGAGGGATAGTGAGGGATACGCGGAAAATGACGATAATTCTATGCAGTGTCAACCCGGAAGTCTGAACCAAGATCTGAAACCGAGGCTTTCAAATCGAACATTAATGAAAAATCGCAATCATGATGATTCGCTAAACAGGCATGACCGTTACGCACGGTACCAACAGCCGGACTTCAACGAGCTCGTAGACGAATCATCGAACGAATTGGAAATTGACATGTCAGACTCTGCCGGAGATAAAGATGATCTCGACAAGAACCGGGACAGCGATCGGGAAAAGGAACGGATAGGTAAGAATAGTGCCTCTCCAAGTAGTTTACGAAACCAGCAACAATTGTATACGAATTACCAAAGACAATATAGTGAAAGCGGGTTGAAGGTCAATTCATCCGGATCGCCATTTTCAGCGACATCAGCATTCAAACCTCCGAACCCTGAACATTCAAAGGCTAACAGAGTATCCGCCGTATCGATCCCGGGGAATTCGCCCACTATCCCCCCAATTGGTCCGTACCCTGCTTCAGCAACATTCGTGGGGTACCCGACCCCCGGAGCTACTATAACAACTCCTGTTCAAGGCCTATCACCAGATTCTATAGAGAGCAAGCCTGCGGTGTCTCTCTTGCAGTTGAAGTCTCCGAAAGAGGAAATACAACACGACACTTCTGCTAACGTTATGAGCTCTAAAAGTCCGTCCGGTGGCCTTACGCCCGTTGCTTCTCCGGATGCTAATTCCTCTAAACAGTATACGATTCTCCAACCCGCAGGCGTCGGCTCTCGAGCTGCCAGTGCGATTCAAGATATCGCCCGTGAGGGCGTCGTTAGCGTCACCGCCGTTAGCAGTACCAACACTACGATTTCTAGCGGAACAACTATCAACAGTCCATGCAACAAAAACGACCCGACAACCGGCAACCCGAATGAACCAGCAACGCCAACAGCTTCTGGTACCGCCAACATTCCTATTACCACTATCACCGCTACGAACACAACTACCAGTTCCGCTTCCGCAGATTCGGTATCACCGAATAATGTGCCCCAAGATCCCATGAAGATGCCAGACAGGTCCGGCTTTGAACCCAACAGACCCGTCATGTCTGTTTCGCCATCTAGCATTGGTCGAGGTAAGTAATCAGCTCATTTTCGTTCGCACAAAGTGTCTTAAAGATAGCAATTTGATACTGAATGAAAGCAATCTCGCTAAACAAGTCTGGCTAGGACAAATTTGCGTAAATTCTTGTCTTCTCAACTCAAAACGAAGCGTGCGATTATGTCTTATAATTTAGATGTCTGAGAGATAATAACATAGCTTTTGAATAACATCAGACGATTTGGACGATTTGAACTCAATTATCTAACTTCATTTTAATGACCTGTAATCCCGAAACATCGATAACTCAGCAGTTAGGTTCAGTCGGGGCTACAATTGATTATGCATACGTCTTGCAACCTACATGTCTCAACACAGATTGTTTCCTAGGAAAATTTAGCACCCTTTTTGTCCCAAAACAAGTGTTCTTGCGAGTATCCCATCGTAAGCCGGGCTCGGCTTCTTGCGAGTGGTCTTAATTAATCCAAGGCATTCATAACGTTATCACACGGACACTGTTTCGCTTTCGCGTGCTGGATCGACGTAAACGCACACGTAAGAAATTTGCTCAAACATTGATGAGCGCGGTAGGGTTACCCTTCGTGCGTTATGCGCCCCGAGAAGGCAACAAAAGGCATTTTCGGCCCTCTTACTCTCCGATGCCTTCTCTGTCTAGAAAGTTAGGGGAGAGTTAGGCCAGGAAAATCAATAATTACGAAGCGAGGGGCGATGACTCAAATGCTGAAATCAAGGTCTCTTAGGCCAAGTTATTCTCCAATAGAAAATCCCGATCTTCATGACTCCTTCATCTCTCGTTCACGCCAGCTTTTCCCGCAGAAAGCAGGCTACCGAAACGTTTGGCCCGTAATTTGGATTCAATGGGGTAAACGACGGAAGAAGCAGAGCAGAAGAGCTTGATGTCAGTCGGCAGGCGACAGGTGGAATTTGAGTGGATTCAGTGGTCGTGGAACCGCGGTGACACGATGTGTCTAGTCGGGCCAAATTTGGGGTTGATACCACGTCATACGTATAAGCCGCAGCTGTCAGCGACTGAAAACGTGACTAGCATGCCGCTGGCGCTCCGAGTCACCTTATTACCAGCCCAAGCCGCTGCCTCTCCTCATTATCCCCTTAGCGTTTTGTCTGCCAGACGCCAGTCGAAGGGTGGCCCGTTTCAAAAATTCAATCTCCGCAATCCCTTTCGTCCTCGCGAACGATTGCGTGTCTTTGTCCAAAATATCGCTCCAAATCTCAGTCGCTCCGAGTCAAACGAGCCGAAACGTCTAAACATGTCAATTTAATTGCTTTGTAACTCAAAGTTGCTCGTCCTTTTTTCTCCCTTCATATGAGTTAATAATAGCTAGATTATTTTAACTATAAAATGCGCTATGCTGTTCCTGTTATTGAAAACATGTTATTCATAATTTTTCCCCTTCAGTTTCCTGTGGACATCACAATTTAATTTGACTAAATGAAAATTCGGATTCCCGGCAATAAATTTTTTATTGGCACAACTTAATCAGTCACTCCAATGATATGGTCAAATTGGCAGGAACGTTTGATATGTCGCAACCAAATAATTCGGTCAGACGAATGAGAAAAATGCGTGAAATTTAATTACTACGTTGGTTAGAACGTAAATCGAAAGCACAGACGAAAAAACTGGAATCGAACTGCGTTTCGTGCGGCATCGCGTGCACTCGCCCTTTCCACCAATAAGCTTGTTGACACGCTACAAAAGCGCTATCGGGAAATCCGGCGGCCGCAAAAACGCACCCTTGAAGCCGGTCTCGCTAATAAAAAATAAACTGTCCTGTAACTCAATTTCACGCTGTCGGATGGGCAATAAAATTTATGTACCGCGCGATCGGCGATTCGGCGACTTAGGTTTGGCCAGATCGTCGTCTATACGGAACGCGGTCGAGCATGAAAAATATACGCAGCAAGTGACTTTAATTGTTAAACACGTATAAGTAAAGTTTCTTCGTAACTTAACTACTATATGTCCTCTTTTACTTACTTTGTACTTTTTTCCTCCGTTCCGCCAGCTTAATTGTACTATAAATATTGCACCGCTTTACTTTCGAGGCTCTCGTCAATTGAATGCAATTTTAATCCAATCGTAAAATCGTTATCGATCGCTGAATTGAAAAACGTTGAAATCAAGGCGAAATTGGAATATATGGGACACGAGTATTTGGGGAAAGAAAAGTGGGCGGAAAGAACGTGCAGCACGCGTCGCTTTCGCAGTGAACCAGATGAATAAAACAGTCCCGGTGTTTATGTGTACTCCACATTACGCCATGCCCTCACGTGAAATGGCTACAAAATAACACAATTACACACTCACCTCAACCCTCGCATCCCGTTTTCGTCCGGGTGATTCGCACTCTCACCAACTTGTCTGTCCTCGTCTTCGCCTTCTCTGTCGCTCTCCCTCGCAAGATCCTGCAGAAAAAAAAGATCCCAGGCTGCTCGTTACAAGTCTATTCATGCGAGCGAAGAAAAGCGCGTTCAGATATTCTTTTTACGGGCCAGTAGTGAACCAAATCGCTAAGAGCAACATTCATTTATTACTAATTTATTAATCACATTCCCATCATTTTTCCACGAATACTCTAGCATTGATTTTGATTTGCTCCTTGCCATGAAATCCACGACCCAAAATCCGATCGCAAATATTCCTACCGACCCCTTAGAAAACCATAATCTTGCTTTTCCGAAAACAAACGCGCCTTAATAAGTGGAGTTTGCCGAACGAAGTGCATGTCGTTAAGGTCGTCACGTGTCGTGATCCAATTTACTCGGGGGAGATTCGTGTTAAGAATAAACGAAGACATCTTGCGGATCGCCAGGACTTAAAGAAGCAAAGTGAGGAACTGATGAAGTTTCGCCATAGCGAACTACTAAGGAGGATTAAGACCGGCGGGATTAATGCGACCCGGAGTTTGTAAAAGTTCTTTTGCTCCCTGTCGAATAAGATCGTCTGCTCTAAGCTGACCTTCGTCGCTCATTTCGTCAACTCGCAGATCCATCTAGCTCAAATGTGATCCTCGTACGCACCCACGAAACGCACCGGGACTTCAAAATAGGGTCAAAGACGGACGGACGTGAAGCGATTGGTTGATCCCGATGACTTTAACGAAACTTTTTTTATTGCCTTTTCAATCATCAATTTTGATGAACTGTTGACTGATACAATCGAACCTCCGTACTTCCTTCAATTATTTATTATCCAAGTTCTACAAAATTTAATTTCTAAAATCCTGCGACTTCAATTTACCTTATTTATTTTCGTGATCCAAAATTAAGTATCCAACAATAATTATTGAACGAGAGTAAAATCATGTTCCACTGACGAAGATAATTGAGGATTCAATTAAGCGGATTGAAATAAAACGAGAGGAAACAAGAATGAGCGATAGCGGGGGTTAAATGTTTTTTAATAGAACGTGTTTATGCAAATGATATCTTTGAACTGATACAGTCCATTGGTTTGATTTATTGCAGAAGGCAACAAGTGCCCGACCCCTGGCTGCACGGGGCAGGGTCACGTGACCGGACTCTACTCTCACCACCGCAGGTAAGTAATTACCAGTAATTAACCTACCTGCGCACCGCACGTTATGCTCCATGTCGATTAACCAGCCAACCGGCTCTTCTACGCAAGTAGCTATTTGAATAACATCGACATCGACAGATTAACGTTCGATAACACGTGACAATTTTCCACACGCCTAACAGATCAACTACTCGATCAAAATTTAGCTAAGACTTACGTCAAAAGTATATGACGAAATAAGAACAAGAGAAAAAAGTACGAGATCCTGGCGATAAACTTAGATGCGAACTCGATAGCATTCGTTGCGTGTAATTTCGATCACACGTAGCCAAGATAAAACGAAACTGAGTCGAATATGATTGCCACGAATTCGACCTCTTTGCGCACGACATCTATAGTTTGAAAACGACTTCAAAATAGTTCCGCAGCTAAATATCATTCACACATTGCCACGCGTTAATTAACTGGACTCTAACTTCTGACCTCCTTTTATACTTTATAACTATAGTTCCATCTTCATAATAAAAGTAATATTAAACATTATGGTCAATGTCTACCATAAAATTAGACGCCCTATAAAAAAAGAATCAAACGTCACGCTAGAAAAAAACGCGTGTCTGAGTTTGCTCCCCTTTAAAGCGCCAAGTTGTTTGTTCGTCTGCATCGTTACTAACCGATTATCTTTTCTTATTGCAGTTTATCAGGCTGTCCGCGCAAGGATAAACTCACTCCTGAAAGTAAGTATGGTCTGATTACTCCGCACAATTTCTCTACGTAGTTCATAGTGCATCTTCCTTTGGCGCGAGCATCTTTTAGCACCGAGTCGACGAAATAAAAAACTGAGCTCGATCTTGCCACGAACACGCGTTCTTAGCACGCTTACAGGGCAGGAAGCAAAGTAATAAAATCAAAATCGAAGTTTTGGCGCCTGTAAGTCGAGTCCGAACTGAAGGCCTCGCTGGTACAGATGTAAGCAATTGCGAATCACCGCAAATAACGAGATGAGTAGCATCCGTTCGCAACGCTCAATGTCTGTTATTCTTTGTGCTTTACGTTTGCGGGGTAGAGAGCTTTATTTATTGCGTTCACGTTCGTTTAATTTATCATTCTGTTTGTAGTTCATTAGTAGAGAATTATCACCACACTTGACTTGGTTATGTTGCCGTACTACTTTGGAGAACTCGAGACCCCGAGACACGGGCGACAACTTCTTATGCGCACACGCCGGAACCGTCGCTGTGATTGAGTATAATAACAACCCAAATTGAATATTCGACAAACAGAGATCTATGACTGCTTAAGTTTTTCCAATTATTTCACTCTGTTTTTTGTCATTTAGTTCTCTCTACCCGCTCGGTTAAGACTACCTTAAGCCTTTCTCCGCGAAATCATTTGGCCGTTTCTGTTTGGTTGGTTTTGTTGCCTGTTTTCAAGAAAGCTGACCGAACAATTTCTATTACATGCTATTATACTCAAGACACAAAGCGTGATCCGAACCATCAATCGGTTCGGCATCATCGAGATTCTGCGCGCGTGTGCGCTCTTCTTACGCACCTGTATTTATATACGTTTAATTACACTCGCACGTGTCTGGGTTCTCGCAGTTCTGGCGATGCATGAGACTATTTTGAAATGCCCAACGCCTGGTTGCAACGGTCGCGGCCATGTCAGCTCAAATCGGAACACTCACAGGAGCTTGTCCGGATGTCCGATCGCTGCGGCTAATAAACAGGCCGCTCGCGAAGCCCGACACAAAGCACAAGGTAAGGTGTCCAGGCCACCATCATCAGGAAAAATCCACAGTCTGAAAAAAACGATTTTTTCATTTTGAATTTTCGTAGCTAGCTAAAAAATTATTTGGCTCAATTAACTTTGTATAGATCTTATTATTTAAAATCTAAATTAATAAATAAAGCATTTCAGTAAATTTTAATTAATTGTTTAAATTACTCTTAAATTATTGTTACTGTGTATTTTTCCGTAAAACTAACGCTTTAGTAAAATCAAAAAACCTAAAGTTGCGTTTTAAAGTGTTCGAAGTGTTGGCAATGGAAAAAATGAAAATGACTGCTTTGATTTTGAAATTAAATAATTCGTAAATGAGATTTTTAATTTTTAGTGATCAATTGAACCACGTTATTGGCAAATACAAGAAATAAATATTCATAAAAAAGTGCGTCCTGAATACTGTTTGCTCGGTATTCTTATACCTATATTTAACATCTTTATTGATCAAGCAGCCATTTTTATTATTTATTCTCTTGTATAAAGTGCTACGTATTACATTGCTTTGCTATAGTATTGTATGTGTAGTCATCTTTTTCTTCGTTTTAATGCGGTCTTGGGGTATAATAACGATGTATAATATGATTACAAAGTATAACTCAAAGTAATTCGCGCCCTTTCATTTAACTGAGCGAACTCGTACCGCCAACAACTTTCTCTATTTCTTCTATCATTTGTCCCAAACAATAACAGATAGTGTCTCAAACGTTCATCTATATTTACGATATTCTACAAAGTTCAAAGAGTTGTCGAACAAGTAAAGTGAACCTATTAATTTATTATATCTCTAATAATCTTCTGAGGTAAATAGTCTGGATTAATTCTAAACGTGAAGAATTCTCGATGTACTTGTTGCTGAATATTTGAAAATGACTTAAAAATAACTTTTCATAATGATGTAACATTATTAATACTGTTTGTTTTGTTCAGTTTCAAACAAAAATATCTCGCTGTTTAATAAAGCAATTTATTTATCGGTATTGTTTCATGAACGTATGCCCACGTCAGATATCGGACGATAGCGCGTGGTTTGTATGCATCATTTATAAACATAACGTCCAAAGTAACGCTACCCGAGTCGCGTTTGCCATTAATTTCCAAGCAATCGTTCATAACACGAATTAATCTGAAACGGATTAATTAAATACACATATTGCTTGTTCTACGTTTCTCCTCTTCGCTGAACTTGCAATGGTCAAATTTAATATGCGGTTATTATGGTCAATACGGATTAGATTTGAAAATCAGCAATTCGCAATAAGCAACGAGTACCCGAAGAATAAAAGTAACTATCAAGAGAATAAAAAATCTAGACTATTTAAGAAAGAAGCTGCAAGTCTACTTTTCTAATAACTCCATTTGATCCAGTGAGTGGGATACCTCCTGAGTACATCAGCACGAATTTGCTGACGTCGTCGATGGAAGGGAAAATTTACCCACAGTACCCGAACCCTAACCAGCAGGATACGAAACCAGTGATGAGTTCGGGGTCGTACGATTACTACTCTAACTCTAAAACAGGCGGCGTGAAACCGCCAAAGACTCCAGAAGAGGGCCAGCCTCGGTCCAAAGTGGTGCCGAAGACGGAAAACGGAGCGACGAGTTGCTGCAGCAGTTTATCGTCGAACCGACAGACGCCGTCAGAGTTGCTGGTACCAAAAAGTGAAGAAGGTTGTCGAGTGGGGTCACCGGCCCCACCGGCGGCTCTGCCAGTGCGCCAAGGCGCGTATGACTCGTACCTAAATCAGGACTCAAATTCGTCGTCAATGTCGTCCCTGGACGCGATGGGGTCTCGGGCTTCAATGCCCGCGACCATCCACCACCCAGGACCCCAGCACGCGGGCCACCACGTGCTGCCAATGCAACCAACCGTTGCGTACCCGATGCCTATGGTTGAAGGCCACCAAATGGCACAACGCTCAAGTTACGAAATGACTGCAGCTGGAGCGACCTCCTCCGAGGAGCTCTACCATCCGAGGCCAGAACACGCCCGAGGTTACATGCATCCGGCACCACCCAGCAATATTGCTCGTCCAGTAGTCACTTACTCGAATGACATTGGAGCACGCGGCTATGAAAATGCGGTCGCCGGAACCAATCATCGGCCGTACGATCCTGGTGCCACCTACGATCGTTACGATACTCAGGCATGTGCACCACTGCAACCCCAGCAACAACAACAGCTCCACGCCAGAGCCAACATGTACTACCTCGGCCAATCTGGTATGACCCCTGAAGACCAGGAACGCGCTTATCATCAAGAAGCTGCGGCCCAGCAACAACACCAAATGGCCATTGCTGCAGCTACTGCTGCTGGAATGATGAAAACAGAGGACGGTAAGTGATTTATTATTTTGATAACATTTTGTTCATAAAATTTTAATGAAATGCTTTACTTTGAAGACAAAAATTCTATAAAACATAATTAAAAAAGTGTTCTTCAAAGTATGTTTATCTTGTATAATTCTTCATTATTAAACACAAATTGCGATAACAAATTCAGTTCAAATATTCACAAAACTCATTGTTCGGATACGCAACATTAAATCAATTGCTAACTATTAATTTGAAATTGATTATTATAATATTGGTTTACAAAAATTTAATTAGGAAGCACATTAACTAAATACATTATCGAATCCATTAAAATTCAGCGTCGATAATTATGTTTGATCTAAAGTTAATGAATACCGTTAAATTTGTTTGAATCAACTCGCAGCTCAGCTAAATTCAAATACGTATTATATTTCTACGAAACATCATCCATTTTAACAATAGAAATAATAGCTCGGAATTCGTTACACCAGGAAATGAAATCAAAAAATAAAAAATTCAATAAACTAACATTACATATAGATGTATGTTTTTTGTTGTAGTGAAATGTGTGACTGTAGCACAAGTGCAACAGATGCAAAAATCCGGAGGACCTCCAACGTCTCCTGGTGGGTCGGTGATGGATCTATCTACATCAAGCGTAACGTCGACAAGTCCACAAGTAAATTTTATATTTTCATTCTTTTTACTATCTATATAAATAATCATCATTCATTTTATTTATTATAAGAACTTTTATACATAAAGCATATCCTAAATCCTAAATAACTAATTCTCAGCTGAAATTAATGATGTTATTTAGTAATTAATAAAAAATTATTTATGAAATATGCAATCAAATATGGATAATTATTCTAACACTGATCTTGAATAATTATTTTTAGATATGAGTTTGCATTGAACTTTTATAAAAAAATGTTTTATTCAAAATATTATATTGAATAATAATAATAAATTAATATGAAGTTTCATATTCTTTCATAAATATTTTAATTAAATTCAATGCCAAGTAATTTATCAAATGCTCTTCAGTTTCGTAGTTTTACATAAATAAATAAGTTCTTATAATTCATAAACCAGATAATAGTTTCATGGTAAATAGTAATAATCTGATATGTTTTCCGATCAAAAATATTTTATTCCACTATTTGCTATAATGGTTTTTTAGGCACCGCCGTACGGATCTAATAGTCTCAGTCCTCAATATGGAGGAGGCCAAACTGTAGGCGGCAGTCCTCAAGCTGCAGCGAGTCCTCATCTCACCGCCAGTCCTCAAGTACCTAGTCCTCAGGGTCAAACTCTCGATCTTAGCGTAAATAGATTACACAGGTCAGTTACTATAAAAAGAATCCCCTTGCGTTTTTCTTTCCACTCAAGAGTGTTCCGTTATTTACTGAGTAAATGATATAGTATGGAAGCATTATATATTATTTGATGGTCTTTTATTTTCTGAAGAAAAACGAGTGAAAATAGAAAAATGTATAATCAATTAATAGAGAAATTATAGTTCTTTGTTCTTTGCAAGTGAGATCATATTTTACGAGACACTAAAGATTTTCGCAATTAAATGCGAAGTAAGAAACTTATATTGATTCCATTGTTAAAAAGTGATTAACTAACTTTTTTTAATAAGTAAGGCAGTTGTGTAAGTTATTTTAGCAATAATCAGTTTTTAAATGTTTTCAACATTTTAGAGAACTTCTTTATCTAATCAAATGATTAACAAAATACTTATGTTCTTATGATATTTATTGACCCATGTAGGAATATATTATATAAAAACTGTAATTAATTAAACAA
>JABFQD010000865.1:0-21724 GCA_022817045.1 Psix sp. ZL-2020 | reverse complement strand
TTTCCACTAAATTCTTTGTTATTCTTTACGATACTTCATTCGATTTCCTTAAAAAAGTTGATATGCAGTAAAGTTGTTTATACATATAGTGATTTGCTTTTTATTGCTAATACGATCATTATTAAAAAATAATAGTTAATATATCTTTATGTTTGTAATTTGTAAACTTTTGTATCTCAATGTATAATATATTTTTAATCCATATGTTACATAAATAAAAATTGTTTTAAAAGTTACTATATTGAAATATCGGAAACTGTGAATAATAAAGCTGTTATACATGAAATGAATATAATAAATGTGAAGAAAAAGTATAAACATCAAGTTTTACAATTTCAATAATTGTACATCAAAATTACTAATTTTTAACATAGTTTCGTATTTGAACAGAAAAACAAAATTTTTACGATTTCTATTCCAGCAGCAAAATATATTTTGAGAATGATCAAAATAATATTCATTTAATTACAACAAAAAATACTATAAAATAAAATTTTTTATTATTTTATTAATAAAAATGTAGTTTAGACAACAATAATAATTCGTGTAAATGACTAATTATTATAACTATTGATAAAATTACAATTTTCCAGCTAAAGAATTATACTGTAAAATAGTAATTTTTATTATTTTTATCTGTGAACAAGATAACTGCGCTAACGACTAGACAACCCAAGATTTGAAGCAACATTTAAATCTATACATTTTGTTTTTTTAAATTTATTAATCACTATTTCATATATACAAAATGTATTCATATACAGTCACTCTATTATATGCATAATTTATCACGTGATCAAAAACAAATATATTCCAGAATATATATTGTTTAGAATATAGTATGCGATTTCCTCAAAGTATTCATGAGAAACTGTAACTAAAAATGAAAGAACTTTATCAGAAATTTTTTATCCTGCGTAATAAAACAGATAGAAAATAATTCTCCGACGGAATTAAGCCAAATGAAACCACGCTGAATTCATTCCAAGCAATTCACCTTCATATCCTCGAGGTGTTTAATTTTTCATTTCTCTTATCGGCGGTGCTCCGGCCCATTTTTCGTGGTCCGCGCTAAGTGGAATATTTCACGAGATTAATTCTCGCGGCTCGCTAGCTGATATTCGGTGAAAGTTATTTTTTATCGGCGCAAGGCGGGCAATTACGAGAGATGATCTTTGAAAATGTGTTGAAAACAGCGCTTAACGGGCGCAATAATGGCCTCGTAAAGAGGGTTCGTTGGTGTCGTAACTTGAGAGTCAAAGCACTTTGCATATTCCGGCCGCAAAACATTCTATTATCTATATAAGAACGGGGTGGCGCATTTTAAACCGCGTTATACGTTCAGCGTCATTAATTGTAGGCTGATTAGAGCTTGTAAGGGTTTGAGATACGAGCTACCCTCAGCGTACACGCGTATTCACGCGATAGGCGCGAACATGCGACAATCAATTTCTTCTTACAAAGGACATCATCGTAAATACGCGCGCAACTAGCTCGACATTGTTATGAGAACCAGTTAGGCTTGGGCGGAATCGCTATGCTTGAATTAATTTTATTTAGAGTCGATCGAATTATATTTATGATTAGCCGCGCCACTCGACTGAATACATGCGCAGTTATGGGAGATACTTATATGGCGAAGCAAGTAGCACAAAAATTCATCTAATTCGCCATTATGTAAAGTAGACTGTCATTGAGAACGTACTGAGAATTCAATTATGCCGAAGATAGGGAGAAAGCAAGAAATACAATTTTTAATCGGAAATGCGGCATAATTAAATATGTAATTCATTGTAGACTTGTTATATTATCGTATATTATTTTATATGAATATTTTTTTATGCAAATTAATCATTTTTTAATACAATTATTTTTTCTTATAATCTGATTTTTGATAAAGAATTTGGTTATAAAGTCAAATTTTTAGACAAAAATAGTATTTGTGTATTTTTTAAATAAAAGTCATCGTGAGAAAAATAAGCGAACTACGAAGCTGGTAACAAATACCACAATTCAAAACAACATATAAATTTAAAATTGCATTGAATTTCAAGTTTTTTCTTTTAAATTATTATTTACTCTATTTTGTATTATATGTATAAAATAATTATTATTAGAAATATATATTTTATACTTATCAAATGTTGTATAAAGATTGTATTTATAAATGTAATAACTTTCGTACCCTATCTTTCAAGAAATAAGAAATTTACTGTTCAATCTAAATTTGATTAAATTCTAACGAATCGCATGTTTGAACTGAGTCTTGTATACATCGACACTTCTCATAGAAAAAAATTCGAAAACTCGTCAGAACAAAAGATTATCAGAAATGACAAAACAAACGATTCATAACCGTAATAACAGTGTGCTCGACCGCACTTCAGAAAGCAGTGAATAAATCGCGGAACAAGCGATGATAAATGAGGATACGGTTAGTATTCGACGATTTATCCTGTAAAAAATATATACCGTGTATAAAGTGAGAAGTTGGCAAAGCCGGTGGACGCGCCTCTTGTGTGAATCTCCCTCAAAAATATAGTACAATAGCTCATCTCTCAGCGTTGATATGGAGCGCCGCTTTCGGGAGGTCTGACTTATCGACTGAGGCATATTTAATTTCCGCCCAACGGTAACGCAAACTCGCGTTCCCTTGCCTTATCTACCCTTTTCCAATAAGGCTTCCTACTACAGAATTACCCTTTTGCGAGGCTCTACAATATTTGAATTCTATGGGATATTATGTCGTGTCTTTTACCCGCACTTTGTCAGCGAGATTCTTTTCTCCAGATTCAGCGGCATTTCACTTGCCAGTTATTTTCCAAACTACACGTCAAAACTTTATTAAATCTTTGTCATACATCATCGGGAAACGTACGAGCCGGAGAGGAAAAGAAAGTAAACGGGATCAGAAATTGAATGTCGATCACTATTTTGATTGAATCAAGCTAATAATAATGTTGCCAACTTGCAGACAATAAATTTCTTTGTTGCATTCAATTCAATATTATTGCAAGTTTACTGAGAGAAGTTTTATTGCAATTGTTTCACTAGGAAAAATTAAACAATAAAATGTAATAACAAAACACTGTGTCATATATATCAATCAATATTAAAAAATGAGATAGTATTATGAGAAAAATATACAAAGCGTGTAAAATTAAAAACAAAAAACGAATTGAACGATAAATAAAGATGTGGGAAATAGGAGCAACGTTAGTAGTCAATAAAAAAATGTCAACAGAAGACAAAAATATAAACATACATTTTGACATTCATATGTTTGTTTGTTTACTTATATAAAAACTAGGATATAAACATAAATGTTTATATTATTGTTAATTTGATTTGTGTTTACTGATGAAAAAATAAAACAAACAAATGATTACGTTTCATAAGGTAAAATTTAAAACAAACTAACAAAAAATAACTAACTAATTTAGTAAAAAAAAAGCAGTGGCTAAGATGTTGAAAAATTTGTAAATGCAGCTGACTTAGCCGATTAAGTAAACAAACAGCTTTCTCGTTATATGGCAATAAATCAATCGTAAGAAATTGATTTATCCAAACGAGCATATAAGCATGTAAATGCATATGGAAATATGATGGACCCCATGGTGAATGTACGATAACCGACACGCGCATATTCAACATTCGATACGTTACATTTAATCATGTTCATAACTTTAGGGGAATTGGGCTTTTTGCCTAAAATTTTCACCCCTCAGTAAACCTCGCCAAACTATTTAATAATAGACAAACAGAACCTATGGGGTCTGTCATGTAACTAAGCTGGAATTTCGTTGGTAATTCATAGGCTTCTAACTGTGAGTAGAAAAACTATTGATTCGGTAGGAATGGGGTAATTCAGAAGCAGGCGGACAACATTTTTTCTGCCGACCGCCTGGAACGATGATTGACCAAGATTCAATTTGAAGGCGGTGATTTTCGCAGGAAGAAACTTTGATTATACTGGAGAATGTAATATCATTAATGTCCAATAAGCGTTATATATGAAATATAATGCATTTAATGGATTGTCTAATGGATTCATGGATTACTTAATTATAGTTGTTGACTCCGGGTGTATAATAATAGTAATTAATGGAATTCTCTTATTCAAATAATAAACCTCAATCATGTTATATAAGGAAATAAAACTTTATTTTAATCTTGGAACAGCACGTGAAAGATATCATTTTATGTCAAACATCAAGTTATAATGTAAAAAATGAATGTACCGAAAATACAAATTTTTTCAGTCAAGGAAAAATTTATTCTTTTGGAGAACCGTATAATAATATGTTTCAAATAAACTTTAATAATGCCAGTGTTTTTGTTATTTATAATTCAAACATATTTTGTGAACAGTATTTAAAAAGTTTTTATTTTTCATTGATAAACATTTTTCAGTCCTGTCTCCTTACCATAATGTTTAAATAATTATTGTCTCTCTAATTTTTGTCTTCACTAAACTAACGTAATATGACATTTGCGTGAATTCAAACGAATTATAATTTTCTGATGTAATACTTATAAGCTTAAAAAATATACATAAACCTTTAGATTTGTTGCAGTGCATTTCAATTACTCTTATATTTTACATACAAGTGAATATAAACTCATTTTTTATGTTTTCTTTTTTAAATTTTGCTTATGCTCGTATCACTATTTATAAGAACGTAAACTGTTGCATTAAATTTAATTAATTTTAATTAATTTAGGGATTATTCGATCATACGAATATTTAGATAAACAAAATTTAGTGAACCTAAAAAATTAATATTTTAATTAAAGTGAAAATGATTAATTTTATGCATAATAATGGTATTGTAAAAATTCATTGAAATATACAAATTTGATTTTATAAAAAAAATTCCTCCATTGTGTAAAAGTATAGTATAATCCTTTTTCTATAAAAAACACATTTTCATTAAATTATATTTATCTGAAAAATGTTAGTTCTTTTCGATATTATGAAAATATTTAAATATTGTCTTTTTTTCTCCTATTGTTTACCAAATTAAAAGTAAATTTCATTTTGTAGATATCAAGTGGTAAAAGTTATTTCTGGATTAGTGAATATTTTCTGATTTTATGGTTGGCGACTTCCTTGATTCAGATTTAGAGAGTTCAGAGAGAAAGGTTCAATAATTGCTGCCTTGGGCACACCTTGCATATAACATGCCGAGTTCCGTAAAATAAAATTTAAAAGCTCAATAAATTCTTTTTTTTAACCTACACCCTTTATAAAGTTTATGTCGTCTTACAATTGATGTAGTAATTTAATCTGGTTCTTGAAAGGTGTTAACTGGAGCAAGCATTAAGAACCTACTCACAACAATGACGAATTTTATATTTTTAATGGATTTAATTTACAGATAATCCAAGATAACCCGACCACTTCTAGAAATCGAAATCAATTATACGATTTTCCTTTAGATGAAATTTTGTTAATAAACTTTATTTATTTATTTCAAAAACATTAATTCAACAATATTTAATTCGAAAATATAGAGGAGAGGGCTGTATTTTTTATGTTAAAAAAACAGTCTATTAATTAAAACACCGCAACTGATCGTTGATGAAACAAAACTAACGAAGGCAAGATAAACAAAAACAAACTACCCAAGAAAAGTCAAAGAAACAAAACATAAACCTGTAACTGGGCATGCATTTTCGGATTACTATTTATTGACTAAAATGTCACTCAGTTGTGTTTGTTTGTTGATCGAAAAGATCATAGCATGCCTACTTTAGGGTTAACATATTTCTGAATGAAAACAAAAACAAGATTAGCGGAGGTAAACATATACAGAAAATATGAATATGTAAACAATGCGAGAAAGGTTGTTTAATTTCCCAATTTAATGATGTATATGAGCGGGAATATTGAAAATGGGAATCGAGTGATGATTTGATGACCGGAGTGTTCACGGGGGACA
The DNA here is from genome assembly GCA_022817045.1 of Psix sp. ZL-2020. Lineage (NCBI taxonomy): Eukaryota > Metazoa > Arthropoda > Insecta > Hymenoptera > Scelionidae > Psix > Psix sp. ZL-2020. Next base: position 15,779 of record JABFQD010000865.1, on the reverse strand, counting down.
ATTTTATTGATGATTACAAATCGAAATGAAGGGTGATTGATGTTTGAAAAGGAGACAAACGTTGGGTGACGTTGAAAGCCAGCACAGGACATTCTGTTGAGCACAACTCAATTTCTCGTTTCATTCTCCAGCACGCGGGTGTGCTATCTCGTTTGCCCGGCTGAGTTCCCCCGACGGCTGCGTATAATACGCCATCTATATAGCAGCTATAATAATACGAGGGGTTGGCGGCGTCGACTCGCGAGTGGCTGCTGCTGGTATTGGCTGATATTTCCAACAGTTATGTAATTTCCTGGGTATTGTTGCCAGGCGCTGCTCCTATCATCCGCAGACGTGCTCAGGATCCGACGCCGCGCCCGCCAACCCTCTTTCCCGAAACTTTCCACGACAACACGAAATGTCACGCGTATCACGCTCGCATCGTGTACGTGCATTCTAATTTGTATGCTGAATAACTAGGCGCTATCTCCTCTGTCAGATTTTGTATCGTCTATTGTAAAACGCGCGAATTATCGAGCCTGGGAACGATTCAGCGTTTTGGATTCATTATTCACCTTGTAGCAATTGTAATGTGCATTGATTTATGCGCTCGTGCCTCAATGCCGCGGATAATCACAAAAGGGAAATTCATTTTAATTACGAAGAATTGCATTAAGCAGCCTTTCTATGCTTTATTTCCATTGCAAGAAAACTGCAGAGGAAATTAGGTTCCATGATTAGTACTGCTCTAGTGGAATTCAGTCAATTTCATGGTATTAGGTTCGTTTTTGGGTTATTAGTTATCAATATAATGATATCAATATTTCTTTGTGATAATTTATAGGAAGATAAATCATTACGTTCCTTCCACTCTGTTTTGCAAGTAAGGAAATGGTCCTAAAGATGTTAGTCCAATAAATTTCTCTAACATTTAAAATATTTTTTCATAAATAAAAATTTGGTTCGCTCTCGAAATTAACATTTGACTATATATTTCAATAGAGAAACCATATATCTGTACAATATATGTGAAAACGTGGAGTTAAAGATGATTTTTCATTGTGTTTTTGAAATGGGGCAAGAGGGGTTAAACTGTCAATTCTGAAAATGGAAATATTATTTTCTCGCCTAAAAATTATAATATTTTAACATTGTGAACTACCAATCTTATTATTGAAAATTTTTCAATAGTATCCTAGAGCATTTTAGGACATTTTTAAGAACATTTTTTATCACACTAATGATAAATCTTTTTATGGGAAACTGATTTCTATTTTTTCACTTTTTCTCTCGATTTCATTACTTACTTTACATTTCTGCGATATAAAGGATATATAATGGAAACTTGCAATTAAGGATACTAATGATTTTTGTTCCAGAGTTTTTAGTTATCATATGATGACAAATGATCTTGATCGTGAGAGTCAATTAACACATATAATGTTTAGGTTTATTGATTTTCATGTTATCACTTATAACATATGTATTACCTCCGCAGACTGATGAGCGAATTGAAGCAAATAGCCGTAATCATAAGAACGCCTGTGTCGTCGTCTCCGATCATTAGATCGCTGATATAAATAGTTGCCCTAATTCGCATCGATCGTCAAACTCACGTCTCTCCTTAAGCGGATCATAAAACCCAGGAAATTACCCGGCGGTTGTGATATCGTCTTATCAAGCCGTGAAGGATCCTGCAACATTTTGCTTCATCAGTGTGCAGCTCAAAAGTAACTTGAGCTCATTTTATTCTGAAGCTTCAAGTTTACTAAAGGAAAATGATATTGAGTGATTTATTACAGCAGAGACTGAAAATAAGATGCGTATAAACTTTTAGGCTTAAAGCCAGAGAATGACTTGGATCTGATATTGCATTTTCGAATGTATTAAAAGTTAGCTCGAGTTGAAAAATAAATTCCAATTACACGGTCATTTTCATAATTTCTCGGCCCATAACTTGTGCATTTTGTTTTCATTATTTCATAATCTAATATATTTTATGCTGTATCCTAACAAGCCTGGGAACAGATCACGAAATTATGCAAATCCAGCCGCACAACCCGAGCTCTTCAATTCATAACTACCTCGCGTAAAAAATGAAATTGACAATTATTGATAATAATCGAAGGTTGTCGACGGATATGTAAATGCTCGTTTGAATATGTGTTTCAAATATTCGTGCTTATTTTCTGACACGTGATTCCTGGGCTAGTCGTGTTTTTCGTATTGCCGTTCGTTGTCTCACTCGCACTCGTTGCCGAGCCTTAATGCGCATTGGTAATTAACTGTCGCGATATTGCCGGCAGCCCTATGAAATGTCACGTTCGCTTTAGCGAATGTACGTGTGTGCTCTTTATACGCAAGCAGATACAAGCGCATGTAAATACACATGTCAGTAACGTAGCTCCAACATCACTTTAAAACATGTTTCGTGTTCCTCGAAGATTTCCTCGCAATCGAACACATTTATCAGCATCCATTTATATCATTTCATACGCCATTTGATTCGTTCGATTAACATCCTCGAAGGACAATTAAAGTTTAGACCTCCATTTTTGTCCGTATGTTAATTTTTCTTTACATTCAAACATGATTCTGCTTGTAACATGGAAATTATCATTTCTAATCTGGCCTAATCATCCTGCATCGACTTCGCATTTAAGTGAAACACTTAAATACAAATTTAAGTATCGAGTGAATAGTCATTAATACTGACAGAAATTTCATTGTAAAATGAACAATTTTACATTATAAAATTTGCTCCGTTTTATAGTAAAAGTTAATATTCCATATAGTGAAGATGAAAAAATAAAACAAACTCATTTTCAAATTTCAATTTGAAAATTAAATTCAAATTTCAAAATGTTACTTTTAGAAATGAAAACATGTTTTACTTAAAAACTTATTGATTTGTCATTAATTGCAGAATAAAAATAAAAAATGTCTGACTACAAAAGTCTTTTGTAAAAGATTTTTATCATCAAAAATATGTTATTGATATTAAGAATAGTTTTTACGTATTTTTAGTTTTGTTAGTTTTGTTAGTTTTGTTGTAAAAAATGTCTGACTACAAAAGTCTTTTGTAAAAGATTTTTATCATTAAAAATATGTTATTGATATTAAGAATAGTTTTTACGTATTTTTAGTTGTTACGAAATATGAACATTTACATATTAAAATGAAAAAATTTCGCGTTAATCATTATTACTATCTGGGACAGAAGGGGGGAAAATATATACCCGAAGTGAGAGTAAGACTTAAATTTTAAAATTTCCCTATAATAATAAATAATTAATTTCTATTATTCTAAAAATAATGTTAATCAATATTACTATAACATTTAAATATGGAAAGATTTTGGAGATGAGATTCTTATTTAGAGTATATATTTAAATTATAATATCAATATTCTGTTAAGATGTACTAATAATATAGAGTTCGATTCTTCATAAAGAATAATTGAGGTGAATCTCAAAAAACTATTATCTTCATAATTAAATCATATAAACAAATTATTTGAATAACTATTCTTTGGATAATTTTTAAATGAATAAAAAATGATATTTTCAGAACGTAAAAACAAGACTTTATTTTATTTATTTTATAAGAATGAATAATTTTTTATACATTTTTTTACAATTTCACATTTTTTAGAACTAAAATTTTGTACAAAAATAAAAAAATCTCTATAACATATCGATTTATTTTATGTTTATCTATCAACTATATAACACTTTCACAGTAAAAAATAATTTTTCTCAATGTATATAAACTCATAAAAATAACCGTTTACTTTTCGTCGTAGTTTTTTTATATTACGTTTTTTTTCATTTGTTCAACTTTACGCGAACTTTTTCAGTCAAAAATGTTATTCCGAACAGACTTCTTTTATTCGCGTTTTTAAATCTGCAAAACCATGTGAAAAAATTGATGAATTGACGTCGGCGGAAGGATTTTCGTTGCATCGATCTTCAAAAATATGCGGCTGATGCGCACGTACACGCGATTAAAGTCGTTCATACATCACGAAAACCTTTCCTGAATGTGACACCGGCATGATGAGACGAGCTTTAATTAACAATGTGCAGAGCGCGTTCAATTGCGCACAATGTGGAGTTGTCGGCGTGACATGGCATTGCAATGTGGTGCTGCAATAATAGCGCTGACAATCGAACTATACCGCGAAATTTTCGCTTTTAAACGACACGAGAGCCAAGCAACACTAGATAAACGGAATTTATAATTTACGAATAATAAAACGACTTGACGTTTAATATTTGGTACGATAAAATACGAAATCATACAATATAACCTCTCGCAAATTTATAAACAACTGTAACAGTTTTCATTGAGCAATGATGACGAAAAATGATTTAGGGAAATTTGATTAAATCATTTTTATTGAAAATTTTGGAAAAAAAGAATAATCATAATATTTTTTAAATTTCATAGTAACAATTTCATTGAATTAATGAATACTTTAAATTGAAATTTTATAATAAATTGCAGTTTAGAATTAATTTTTGTTATTTAGAAATAAAAAACTGAAAATTGTTTATAACAAAAATGAAATACCAAAAGTGAATAACGGGACTGTGGTTGAATAAAATTCATTGAAAAAAGATTGATGTTAAAATATAGTTCCAATCATGATTGACAAAAAGCATTTGTACTGATTCATCACGATGATAATCTATACGAACCAGGAAGATCAAGTTACGTTTAATATTCAATGTTCATTGTTTTAATGTAAATATGATTATTTCAACGTGTCATTATATACACAACTTGAAGTTGATCGTCAACCTTTGATCAATATTCAGTAACTATTATTAACTATGATTTAAAATTTTTACTCCATATTTTTCATACAATATAAATTTTTCATATAAATATACTAGAATGAAATTCATTTTGGTGTAGTAAGATATTTATATATAACCTATACTATGACATATAAACTGTACCATTAAATTAACAAATTCTACCTTAACTTTTTCATTTTAAAATATATATTATTAAAAAGGATTAGTATAAATGGAAATATATAAATTTATTTTGAATTTCGATTAAATTATCTACTATCAAATTTTCAGAATGATTATTTAAAGTTGATGGGATTTCAAAATGATCATCAACATTAAATAGGTAGATAAAAATTTTTCAATTTCACTAAATAATAACATTACGGATGAAAATTAAAATATAATGAATAAAAAAGTAGAAATGGATGAAAATTGTTGAAAGACGTTGAGTAAAAATAAAAAGAATGTTGAAATAATTATTAACTAATAAGTAATCCATTATTCGCAAAAGAAAGATCATTTTCAACTTATCAACATTTTCAACAATTATATTGGACATTATTGAAGATTCTACTTTTTTAATATCTTATATATTAAAAGTTGAAATTCGAATTCAAGTGTTTTCGTGAGCCTAAAGCACTTGCAAATCTTGAGAGTACCATTACGTTTGATATTGACTGGCAGGAATTACGCGTGCGCCGCACGCGGAGAAAGGACTCGAACCACCCCCGCAATTCGCTTCAACCTTACGGTGCTTTTTCCACTGAACTTACGTAGCTATGGTTATGCTCATGTTTGCACGCCGGCAGCCATTTGAATGGCCGGACAGGAATGCACCTGCAAAGCCAGCCGTGGGGCGGTGGCCGACTGTTTTTGTCCCAAACTCAGTATGAAACCAAGCTTCGCTGCCTTCCGTGCCTCCTTCCCATCACTGATTTTCATTCCAATATTTACTGCTTGAAATAAAGCAATTGAGCTTCCGATGGTCTAATTAGTCTGGAATTCAGATGTTGAACTTGACGAATCTTAAAGGCCCGAAAGAAATTTGTGTGAAAAAATTTACAGCTAAAAAGATGTGTTTGGAAAAGAGGTGGAATGTTTAAATGAAAGAAAATTTAATGAGGAGACACCCTGTTTTATCATTATCACATTAAAAACACCTGCACTTGTTCAGAGTTTTTTTAAACATTCAGATATGCACAAAGTATATATAGATAGAGAAAAGGAATGAATAAGAAGGAAAATAAAATAAGCCACGTATAATGTAAGATGCAAAAGCTTTTAATTGAAAATGTGATAGCCAAATTATAAATTAATTATAAATTCAACTGGGATCTCATAAATTTGTATATGGGAATGTGATTAATGTGAAAGTCAACATTGTTAATTAAAAATTTTAAATGTTCATCGAAGCTGAATAATTGGAATTTAATAAATCATTTAAGTAATCAGTCTTTTCAAACAGAATTTGAAACAAAAGTTAATGTTTAAGCAAAAGCATTTTTGAAATTTTAAATTTCAAAAGTTGAACTCTACTCTTAAAAATTAAAAATCAATAGGCTGATTTTGTCAAAGGAAATACTGAGAAAATCGATTACTTTTTTATAAAATTTATGATCAGCTTTATGTAATATTATATACCAACAACATATATTTAGAACACTTCATACTTATACCATATATTTCTTCTTTTCTAATTAAAATCTATCTTAATGGTCATCGCCTGAGCCATTATCTGTTAATCTTCGAATATAATTCAAAATTAATAACTTTCTACAGTAAGCAACTCAATGTTGACCCATCAACAAAAAAAATATTCGTTATTATATTATATTACATATTATTTTAACTGTATATATAATTTCAAATATAAAATTTTAACTAAAAACCCAACTTATATTTATCGTTCAAAAGTTGATGGATCAACATTGAATTAACATTGATGAATTGTTGATGAACAATTATTTTAACGTGAACGCATCAAACCATGGTATTTAACCTTGAAACAACGTCAAGTGCGATTCACCATCTCGCAGGATAATAAGCTATATGCTTATTATAACTTTTGGATACGTATTGTCAACCCATATATGAAACAGGTTTCGGTAACATCGCGATCATCCGATATTCTCATTAACAAAGTCTTTAACCTTGAGTTCAAGAATGCGATTCTTTCATAATGATGTCGTACATATACAACCAATTAAAACGTAATCGGCTGGCTCTCTTGCAAGCAAACAAACAAGCGTGTGCAGGTAAGCAAGTAGCAGATAGACGAATGAGTTTGCCAAGGGTTCTGGTGCAGTCGAGAGGACTAGGAATTAGAATGCGTGGATGCAAACAAGCTAGCTGTTTTATATAACAAGACTTCACACCTAGTCGCACAGCTCCTTTTAGTTATAATTAAAGACGAATTTGGCATTCGGCTGTATGCAAATGTGAGATGTACATCCATACGTCTCAAATCTGTGAAAAAGATCTGCGTAAACCCTCCCGCGGCTACAATTTTAATTTAATTAACCACTTCATTCCAGAGGAATGAATTACTTAATAAACTCCATCCTAATCTAGGCGAATCTACACGCATATTCATTACAACACAATGTACCAACGCTAGCGTAGGCTGGATTCATATTTCTCTCTGGCCAGCGTCTTTATCTTAGTTCATTCATCCTGATTTCATCATTTAAAGAGCGCCCCGTGCGCAGGCGCGATTCTTTCATGGGATTCACATTCAACTGTCGTCCCTCGGTAATAATTGCTACCAATTCCCGACCGCCATGTTGCATTTCCAGCTTTTTACCACCCCTCCGATCCTCTACCCATTCCCAATTCTTTTACTCGTTGTTGTTTCTGTCCTCTTCTTACTTGCCCGCAAACCCATGGTTATCCTTCTCTCTCTTCGCACGTTCGTCTTCCTTCTCACACCAGAGGCAGAAACATGGCCGATTCAGTGGCGCAATTAGAGGCAGCCTGCGCACGGGCACGCTCGCTACAATATCATTAAGATAGCACTCTTCCCCTATTATGTTCCTTTTTTCGGGACAAATGAAGGCTGCGAACCAGACAGAGATGCCAGAACCACGGAGCGGGGTGCTTTCTGGTGTGGGATGCACCGAGCTGGTGAGGAGATAACGTTAGAGAGATAATTGCTTAATTGTCATCCCCTACATCGACTTCGATCCGCCCATTGCCTGTTCATTTCCGCATTATTCGTTCATCGAGATGATATTGATGCAATTTTTCCAAGATTTTGGTTACGTGAACTTTATTGACTTTGAGACAGGGATATTTTTTCTTCTTGGGAACGATTTATCGCCTTCGTTCTTTAATGTGGGTGGAAAATATTTTAATGAGCCAGATTTAATTGAATGAACCATGTTTCAAAAGCTTTTTTGAACTTGATCATGATTCACACTAACTAACCATTAATAATTTTAATTCATCATCACAGAAGTTCATATGAAGATTGCAAATTTAAAATAACTAAAAGAATAATGAAAAACTAATTTTAGTTATTATTTTTTGATTTTATGATTTCGATTTCATATTTCTATCATTCGGTAGTTTTGGTTCAAATCAAATAAATCTGCACGAATGGAAAGGCTCTTTAAAGATAAACGAATAAGGTTAAATCAAGGTTGAAGATTCAATCCTCTAGGTGTAATCAGCAAACCAAAAAAAGTTGAAGCATAAGATATCGATGAAAGTCAGAAAAAATACAAGACATTATATATGCAAATTAAAATGTTCACTTTTTTTCTTTCAGTTTCGAGGTAAAATGTAATGGCTAAGACAGAACATGCTAGATAGGAATTTGAAATTTGGACATTAAACAATGACCGGAAGATTTTGAATTTTAAGATATTAAGGAGGTAAAGAATAAAATTTTGTTATCTATCAGAACCAAGTATATCAATAATACAAATAAATATTGAAGAAAATTGTTTAGATTTTGAACAAAGTTCAAGTTCGAAATATTACACAAAATTTAAATCAAATTATAGAAACCTAATTACAAGAAAAGTTGAAATAGAACAAAATTTGTCAACTTTCCATTCGTGAAAAAAAGAAGTAACATCAAAATGACAGAGTTACCAACTACTATAAATATGAGTTGTCAGCTTGGAATTAGGACTAGTCAGCCTATCTCTTATTATCATTAAACGCACTCGTCTTAAGCTACCGTCCAATTCTCAGCGCTCTTGTACTTCCAGTTCTCTCTATAATAGAGCAGGATCTAGTCAACTAAATTCCTACAAAGTATACATCGAGCCATCCACGCTTGCCTCGGACGGACTAATAAGATCATTTTCATTTCAAAAGAGCCCTCTAGCATTCCTTGTCGCAATAATTCCGGCTTGATTGTCGCCTCAGCACAGCAATTACGGAATTCCGCGAATCCCGAGCGTTTTCTTCTAAGTAACGACGAGTCCGCGCGTCAGATTAGAATAAAAGTTTCGTGTGTGGAATGCTTTTTCTTCATCCGGACCCGGAGCCCTTTTTTGGTCCTTTTCGGGGACCACCTCCATAGGCGCGTATCCCGCGCGAACCGCCGGGGCGGGGGCACCCACGTTACATGCGAGTATAAATCCTTATAAATTGACAAAAAAGCAGGGATATCAAGCGTTGCGATCTTTCGCTAACCCACTCGGCAGTTTCTTGCGCTAAAACAAAAGGCGTTCTTTCGTCGGGATACCTGAGCGACTATATGGGAATCGAGTGGAAGGCGCTTATTCGGCGATCCTTGCGTGCTCCTCCGCTTTTATCACCTCCTTTATACACCTACCATTAAGGAATAACATCTGGATTAATGTGCAATGAATTATTTCTTCGAGGGTGTGTTATTTATGTCATAACTTTAATGTTCTGTTAACGACTGTCGACAAAAAGTTAAGCTTTCTTAGATGCTTATCGCTTAAATTCATACCAGTGGCCAAAGAATTTCAAAACCCTTCGAGGATTCGGGTTGCGGGGTGCGTCGAGGCTTCGCGAACAATTGAGATTAAGGGATATTGAAGAGAGAAAAAGAATACTATGCTATCAATGAACTTAGCTTTTATCATTATTGTTTTCTTTGAAGAAATAAATGTATATGGATGACGGAATCGGTTTATTTTCTATTATATTTTTTATCAAATTTATTACCAGTTATCGTAAATTTATTAATTAATCTTACGAACAAATCATGTTTTACAGATGTGCTACAAATTTTTTTATATTGACAACCTTTCTTCATAGTGTTCATCTGGGTTCGTAACTTCAAATATCACACAGCATGTCAGAAAAAAATTAGAAATGTATTATAAACATATTAATACATCAGAAATGTAAATGTTCTAATATTTAAATATGTAAGTTTATACGCAAATATATATTCTAAACGCACAAAAACAAATATCAAACAAACAAAAACAAAAATAAGTTCATAACTTATAAGACCTTGTTTTGAGGATATGTGTTATGTAAACAAATAAAGACATGTCATATTTCAATGTTTTATAAATATTCCATCTTCTTAGGACACATTTAGGTACATAACCTAAAGAGAAATGAACTTCTTATGAAACAATAATTCATATTTAAATAAATGAATAGACATATTTTGAGTATAAACCTATATAAAGACATGACAATTTAGAATTTAACTATTCTTGAATTACAATGCGTAGCTATATTTAGTTTCTTTTTTATCTTTGATAGTGTCATATATCCACATGTATAAAATTACTTAAAAAAATCTAAATGAAAGCAAAATATGTATCCTATAAAATGGCAAAAAAATAAAAAATAAACTAACCGAAATTGTTTTGCGGTGTGTTTGCACAGGAAACTACTTAACTTCACATGTCCAAGCTAAATGTATATCCACATAATATGATGACTTCTTCTAATTTTTCTCTGAAGATAATCCACTTGAAATGTTGTTTTAAAATGGTCTCACTCAGCAATACATGCAAATTTTCTGACAGTTATTAGAAATCCTGTTGGACAGTTTAAGGGAGTAAAACAAAACAGTGAGATATAGCAAAACAGTGTTAAATATCCGGGGCGATCTATAACAATAAATTGCTGCAAAAAAAGTTGAAAAAAAATTTGAATCATCCAAAGAAAGCCTAAAGCGATTGGGAATGTCTGGCGGAGGTGCAGCCCGCAATCTTCAGCGTGGTTCTTGTTGGCGAGCTTGTACGGCCGAGTAAGACAGTGGCCACGAAATAAGAAACCGGTTGGGACCCAATTTACTTAACAACGCCCGAGAATCCAACACTTACGACTGCCCGGGCTTGTGTGCGTACGTGTGCATCACGCTCGACCGTGTACAGTAGCTACTACTAATTTCGACTTCATCAGCCGAGATAAGCCTGGAATTTTCGCCACTGCTCAGGAAACCGGCTGTTGCATAAACTCCGCCGGGCCCCTCCGTTCCTCATTTTCAGGGGATCGATATTCTCGCGCGCCAAAGACACGCCGAGGAATTAAAATGTTCGCCAATTAATGAAACTGGGAATAAACGACCTGTGAAACGCTCGCTCGTTATGCGCTACATACGCTCGTTATAATGTTGTTTGGGTGCATTTACTTCTTCATTAGCAACATTCTTTTGTTTTGCCAGATGATTTGCAAAATATGAGTTGCGGAAAACTCTGGTCGTGTTTGGTCAAACGGAAAATTTGTCGTTTTCTTATGACTCGGTGCCGGATAGCGACGTTATATGAGATAATCATGTGAATAGTTTATCAGTAAAAACTGGTAGCGAAACGGTGACTCAATTTATGAATCGATACTATCGAGTCGAGGTTTCTTTTATTTATAATTAAAAAAGCGGGCATATTAGTTCAAGATATCTGTATCTTGTATTAAGACATCGCTATCGGAATTGTAGATAATCACTTACACTACTTTTTGCACGAGCTAGTTTCGAATACGATGCTACCTTTCGAAGACATGTAATTCAAAGTTATAATCTAATTAGACAGAGAAAAGTTAGTTATTCCTGTTGAGGTTAAATGCTAATTTACGCGACGAAAAAATTTAAATCAGATATAATTTTAGTTTTAGTACTTCGCAATTCACATCAATATCAAATGTTTTCTTTTCTTCACACTCTGTGTAGCGACACCGTTATTTATAAGTATATCTTGAAAATCGCATTTCATCTCAATTATAATTCATTGTGTAAATAAATTCTATATATTTAGTTTTGTTTCAAATCGTCAATCATATATTACAAGTATAACAAAAGTGTTACTCTTCTCTTTAGAGTAACATTACTAATGTTACTCTAAAGTTTGGAATATCACTGATCATGTTATCTTAAATTTCAACAAAAAATTGATAATATGAATGAAATGCTTATAATTATGTTTTTCTAATGTTCAGAGCAATGTTAATAAGATTATTTTAAAAAAATTATGTATACCGATGATGTTATTCTGCATTTATAAAATTATGATACTAATATTTTGAACTTTAAAGTAAAAGTTGTTACCATTACTCTAAATTTTGGGATTAAAGTTTAATATTTGGTATGAAATTCAAATGAAATAATTTGACTCGCATATTCTTTTAATAACTTCTTGTAGTGAAACTGAATTTAATGTATTGCCGAATAAGTTGAAAATTAAACCATTGTGTACTTTACTGTGTACGCTGATTTTAAGTATTATTTTTCACAATTGTTTGATAAAAAGTTACTTGCTTTGATTCGACTTAGTTGCCAGATGTTTTGTTGATAACAACTTGTTATTTTAATATGTTTCAGCTTGAGTTGACATGTATTGTTTTGAGTGTTAATTTTCGGTTTACTATAATTTTTGGTATGGTCAAATATGATTGTAATTCATAAATCAAAATGGTTTTATTGTAACTGAATTTAAATTAACAGAATTTAAAATTATGTTAATTTAGTTTATCAAAACTAAGACAAATAATATTTTGATTTTTTAACACTTTTCTATGAAAATGTTGAATCGCTGAAACAATGATAGTTAAAATTCGTATTAACATTAACAATTAAAGTAAATTTAACAATACAATTAATTATTTCAAGCAATTTTTAATTTCATTTTAAGTAAAAATATTGATACTATATGTATTTAGATATACTTTACTGTGTAATTAGAACAAATAACAGTAATAAAATGAATTATGTTGATTTACGTTTTACTATAAATCATTGCAATTTTTTACCTTTCTCAAAATATGAAATTTTTATATAAAACGCAGTAACATTTTTTACAATAATTTTGTAATGAAATCCATATGCCATTAAATCGCTTTCTTTTTTGATGCTGTTTTTAACTGCGTAATTCAGAAATATTCTGTTACATAAAAACTTATGTCATTCATTATGAAATTTTTACAAATTTTAAATGTAATTTGATCATATAGAGTATGATATTACATATTTAATATCATGTAATTTTGATGTAATATAACATTAACACATCTTTTTTTATTGTTGTCAAATGGAGTTTAATTTAGTGCAATGTAGTTTTATTGTATGTTAATGAAGTTTGATTGTTTTCTAATTCGATTACTTATACATAATTTTGTGTTGTTCATTTTATTGAATTCATTTACATCATTTTAATTGAATTTGTGAATTAATTTTTCAATCTTTTGATAAAACCAATAGTCGATTCAAATCGAAATTGACCTCTTTCTAAAAAACTTTTTTCAGTTTGAAATATTTTTACAACGCGATTAAATCAATTTAATCACATTCAGAATTGTTGTACATTAGACATAAGTGCTATGTATTTTTTTTATTTTTATGTACACTATCATTTTCGTCAATTGTCGTTTGCGTTTTTTAAGGTAAAATGATTAATTTATCTTTAAACATATTTTAAAATTGTTTATTTATCTCACCATCAAGAGTAAACAAATATATAAATATATTAATGAAATATTTATTGATATGATTTACAGTTTGCTGAGAAAAAAATTTGTATCATAATCTGTTACTAATTTATGATTGTTATATACATCATATATGAATAAATTATATATTTATATATGCACAATTTACTTAAAAAATAATTATGCATAACTTTAAGTAAAAACAGTATTAAATTTATACATCAATAAAGCGTGATTATTTTTGTGGGAATGCGCTTCATTATTCTATTACTAGTTTAATATAAAATAGGATTCTATTAACATCATTTTTTCCCCATAGTATGTTGCAAAACCTTTGTAAATTATACAACCTGATTTGTATTTCGCACTAATGTTTGAATAAACACTATCTTATAGCATTCTTTTTACAAACATGTAAAACAAAAAATGAAAATGAAGTGAATAAAACGTGTTTACAGAATGCAATATTTCGAGAATATCCGCTCAAATTGACATCTTTATTTTTATAAATAACAAGCAATTACGTAAAGTTGTTGCCAGGCAGATTTGGGAACGCGAGGCGCTGACATTTATTTCGTCGGGTGCAAAAGGAAAGACACGACAAGCGGTCCCGATTCCGACCCAATTTGATGCACGGTAGCTTGCAGATAGTGCTGCTCGAAGTTAGGGGCTGGGCAAATGGCAAACAACGACCGGCGTGGTACGACCATGACGACCACGAGAAGAGTGCCTAATTAAACGATGTACAATTTATAACACCAGGCAGAAGTTCTAATGGCTCGCGTTCTTGGAAATCCCGTACTTCGCCGCCTCGTGGACCACACCTAGCCGGTCCTGCGAGGCGAGATTGTCATCGCGGCATATATGCTCCATGGACGACGTTTTACGAATTTATTTCACTGACGTATACCCGCTTATCGCGATCTTTTACGTATTTTGATCGGCTGATGGTTGATCAGACTGATTAAACAAAAATACAAAAAATAGTAGAATAGTGAAAACAATGTTTTAGGTGCTATGTGATTTAAACTAAAATTCTCATTGTATAACGTCATAAACCGTTTTTTCAACAACATAAGATTAAGGTTGTTAAACAATTTCAAATACCGCAGTTAGAGCATTGCTTTTTGTAATTAACGCAAATATGGCAATTTAAAAATTGCAATGAATTTTATTTCATTGTTTAAAATAATATTTTCAATTGTCTATCTGGATATTCAATGTTTAATTAAAATTTGAAATTAATTTTAGGAAATACTAAAACGGAGTTTAAGGTTAGTTTGAAATTTAATGCAAAATGAGAATTGAATTCAATTAAAAAAGTGAATTAAATTCAAATGCAAATTGTAACTAACTTTAAAATGTATATTATATTACGTTTTAAATTTTGAACTTATTTGGATTATTTTTTATTGTATCAGTGTAGTTGGATATGGCGAAGATTTGTATTTGTCGTTTTCAGAAAATAATTACCGCATTCTCAGTCGAAGTAAGTTTTAAGTCATGTTTACATGATTAGAAATTTGAGATACACGTGATGACTTGAAGAACAAAGCAGTTGTCTCTCGTGTTAACATGCTGGTACTTCACGTCCAACTCCTTCAGACTTCCGTTGGTCGTCACAGGTGTAACTATAGGCAAGCGGTGCGTGCAACGCTGCTATGCCTAATTGCGACTCACCGTTTTATCACCACTTTCTCATTGCGAGTGTATCTCTAATTAATTACGCTGAATCGCAATAACGAACTTAATTACCTAAATTTTTTTTCTCAACGTAGCCTTACTATATTCAAAGAAGTATAATTCTAAACGGGTTATACAGTTGTGAGCAAAAGTTTTTCGATTTGCGTCTCGACAGTGTAAATAGCACTTCTGGGAATAAAAATAAAACCACTTATTTTGAATAGTAAAAAAAATTATACGTAATAAGTAATTTCCAACATTCACCATTTGAATTTTAAAATATCGTTTTGCGAAGAAAATAATGTTTATACAAATTACCATTTTAATAGTTAAAGGAAATACACTGTTATACCGAACGGAAAATAATATTTTAATATGCAAAATTCAAATTTCATTATTAGGTATTATATTATTATTTAATATTAAAGATATTATTGATTAGAGGAT
>JABFQD010000864.1:0-21727 GCA_022817045.1 Psix sp. ZL-2020 | reverse complement strand
CTCCCTTGCACTAGTACTATTGATTAGTGCTCGCGGGGAGTATATCTTACACGCGGACCATGGAGGGACTTCCACGTAAATTGGATTATTGAATGACGTCAATCGTATGTATGCATTAAGGGCCTTGCAGAAGATAGTAAAATTACTTTTTAAGTCTCCAAGATAAAACACGCAGCAATAATTGATATAAAGCAGTATCAAAGCTGAAGCGAGGCGTGACCTAACAGCTGTTGAAAGACTCTTATCAAAAGCCTTGAATCTTTTAAGACAAGAGAAGATCTTCCCACTAATAAAGTTGATTTGTCCAGTCCAGTTCAAAATGCTGTTCATCAATGTACCAAAATTTCTGACAGACCTCACATACGGCATGAGACGGTTACTTAGATTGATAGGTTTTACGATCCACGATGTGCCAACAAAAATGATTTTGGTTTTCGAAAGATTAATTTTCAGACAGTTGGTTGTAGCCCATTCATCAGTTGCACGAACATCCTCTTCAACAGAGGCTGAAGTGCTCACAATGTCGCGGCAGTGACATGTCAGTTTGTAGATCGCCCACATACAATAGATGAGTCATGTGTTTGAGAACATTGAATAAGTGATAAAGAGAAAAAACCAGTGGGCCGAGTACAGATCCCTGGGGAACACCAGGGCTGCATTCATGCCAGTTCGATAAGGACCCATTTGGACTACGAACTGCTTGTTTGCGCCCACAAAGAAACGAACTACACCAGAGCAGAACCTGATCGGAAAAGCCCAGGTCCAGATTCCCAAGAAGGATATAATAGTAGACTAAATCACAGGTTTTGTTAAAGTTAAACAACATAATTATTGTTATTTCACGATCGTTCACGCTAGCGCAGATATCATTACAAATCCGACTGGAACGAGTTAAGTGTCGCATTGTTATCAAGGAAATCTCTGATTTTTTTATGCACCAGTCTTTCAAGGACGTTGGATAACATTGGAAGAAGTGATATAGGCCTAAAGCTAGTTGGTACCAGCGGATTTGACTTTTTAAAAAGTGGGACCACTAAAAATTTTTTCCATATGTCTGGAAAATCGGATGTCATAAGCAAGTGATTAAGAATATCGAGTAAACAGTAAAACATGACCGATAAAGACTTTTCTAGTGCCACGTAAAAAATAAGATCATCACGATCCGATCATTTTTCCAGGTAATATGGATTTTTATTTTTAGAACATAATTTGTGGACTTTTTTACGTTGAGCTATGAATAGACAAAGATTTTCCGGGATATAATTACATCTGAGACGAGAACGTAAATAATTTCTCAACTCAATTTCGCGTCTGCTTTAGTATCAAACCGTTTTATGTCGGTATGTGAAATGAAACGTGCGTGGACGTAGAATATCACAACTATAACTAAAGATAATGAAATCATAGCCAGATAAAAATGGTACATTAGACTTTTCGAAGTTAATAATGTCAAGCTCAGAATCGTGAATGATTAAATCAAGCTAGGTGTAAGGAGATATCGTAAGATGAGTAGGTCCAGAATCAAAAGAATGAGATCATGAGCCGATATGAAGTTGGGTATAAAACTCGAATCATGAATGTCCACACGCATATCAGCATTAAAATCTTCGACAATAATATGTTGACTATAATGTAGAGCTTAATTCAATTTCAGGCGGACGATAAACTACAGTCATAAGTGTCTTTCGGCCGTCAGGACAGCGAATTTAAATAAACATAAACTCGGAGATTAGGTGTATGCCTAAGGATGTTTTGACGCACGAAGCAGTGACAGACTGGTATACAAAAACCACGACACCACCAACATTACACATGCCTTGGATCCGACGGAAAGTCAAAGATGGCGATCACTGATGACAAAGTGGTGATCACGGTTCCCAACCAAAAATAAATGGCAAGGGGACTCACCTAAAATAACTACTCCGTTGGTGAGATTGCTTATTTCATGACCTATCATGTTATAGCAATTTGCAATTTGTTCGACTTAAAATTTAAAGATTACTCCTGTGTGTGTGTGTGTGTGTGCTTAGAGGGGTGCTCAGTCTTATCGATATTGAAAAAATTCTCAACAACACCATCATGTTTTTACAGCTCCTAGTGCAATTTCACTAGGATTGCAAAAAATTGTATTTTCTACGATTACAGCGCCATTTACTTAAAACCAAAAAAAAAGTTTCGAATAAAATAGGGGTTTCTATTTCACACTCGCAAGTGGCTCCACCTTTCATCTCAAAGAAGTGGAGGTAACAGAGATTGGTATCATCCAATAGGCCCCTCTAAGACAAACAAATTTTATGGAAACCATTTCTTGATACAATTCTTAGTTTTCGGGATATTTCGTTATTCCAAGATAAAAAAAATCACTCTGTATTTACGACACATATTTTGTTTTCTCTTTACGTAAACTATTGCACACGACTCTACAATAACAAATCATAGGATTATCAACAATTTCTAACAAATCTTAAAATTCCGATACATGTGCTTTTTTTGTGTTTACACTCACTTAAAGAAAGGATCGCTAATATTCATTACTTCCGATTGGTCAAAAAGCAAACGAAATTTTTAATTCTTCTTCTTTTACATAGATCTTATTATACCATCGAGTTGCACATTTTCTGCGTGATTATAAAATTAAATTGTTTGACTGTTTTCTAACGTTCAAAACAAAGATACTGCGAGTTTTCGGACTTTATTCCATCTTTCATCAGGTACTGTCTATTACTCAAATTCATCCAAGTAAATAGTCATCTTTATAATTTGACAGATAGGTCAGTTATCTCGATAAAAACGCTGCAAATCGGAAAAATTATCGGGTGTTTCACATATCTGCTGAATTTACTACACGAGATTCTTAAGAATAAATTAATCTTAACGGATCAGGCTGTTGTTAAAACACAATCAAAATGCCGACAGTTCAGATAATACGAATCGTAGCAATAATAATGTTAAGATTATTAATGTTTTTCAAGATATTACTAATAATGATTCATTTACAGATTGTTGTGTTGTGCACTAAAGACACTTCGGAACAGATTGGTGGTCCTAACCGTCTCATGGACATGGATAAATCGATGGTTGGTCGTCGTTGATCACAAGTCAATAGGTTTTCGCGCGTGAAACAAAGAAAATAGTCTTCGTTGCCGTAGAGGATCATACAGCGAAAACGTTATGCGATATAATACGACAATGGATACAGTCAGAAACAACCATTACATCTGAATACTAGCGTGCCTATAATCCACTAACGAAGAAAGGCTTCAAGCACCTGCGGTTTAATCATAGATATAATTTTGTGGACCCAGATAACGATAAGTATATTGAATGTGATACAATACCAACTTAAAGCTGGGTTACTAAACATTACCCTGAGTATTTCACGGAATTCTTTTTTCAATGGCAGTTTTCACGCTCAGAATGCACGAATGCGATTTTTTCCGCAATCACTAAGTATCAAGCAGCGTTCCATAAGTAAAGTTTTTGCGGACACTAACTTAAGGTTTAAGTGGGTAGCAGCCATTGACTAAACCCCACGTAAACCAACTAAACACATAAGAGTCTTAAACTGTGTATAAGTAAATGCATTTTACTTATTTAACACAATAATAATTGACTACGTCTTCAAAGCATTTTCATATGACGTCATTGAGACGCAACTATGCCAATATCTCGCAAACGGTGAAAAAGCGCCAAAATCTGACAATTGGATTCGTATTCTGAGGGTTAAAAACCTTCGGAACAATCACCCACTCCATTTTTTACGGGAGGGGGGCAAATCATATATTTACCAAAATTCAATACAGATAACCTAATGAAATTAAATTAATACTTGTATTTACAATTATTTTTTTCGTTGCCTAATTATGGCATGAATATTTGGCAAAAAAAATGAATCATCAAACACGATATATATTCAGACAAAAATTGTTTAATTTTATCGAATGTATATGCTTTTAGAATTGTTAGTATTATATGTTATATTGATATTTGATATTAATTATAGAATATATTATAAATTTGAAAATTATACAATTTCACAAAATCATTTGAATGAATTATTTATTAATATGTCATCACTGTATTTATTATTTTTCCGGTTTGATTAATAAGATTTATTAATAAAAAGACAATAAGTGATAATAATAATATATATAATGAAACGTTATATAATATTTAAGATTAAAATAAATGTTATAGGAGCTCAAGGAAAATTGTCTGGGGTATTATGCAACCCTTTAATGAATAATCCCTTATCCTCTGTTTTTGTTGAGAGTGTAGAACTTTTTTCGTATTTTAATACTTGAAGGAACGGGGAAACCTTTTCATCCTTTGGGGAAGACATGTGATGGGTGTTTCTTATTTTCAGTCATATAAGCAAAAATCCTTTCGCCCGTGAGTTCGGTTTTACATATTGTTAGCCTCTTTTTCAGCGTAAAACCATGCCGGGGCTCTTTCGACCTGGATTGGAAACTAAAGTGTCTGGAATTTAGGTAATTGTTTGATTACTATTTTTTTCTCATTTATTTAATTTATCACTGTTAATTTTATTAACATTTATCCTTGATCTGATGCCTAATTCCGAGTCTTAGGGATTGCGGCAAATCAGACCTGGTGCGCTTTCTTCCAGCGTGGGATTTGCAAGACAACGATACACTATTTCCTTTAAGAGCTGCCTTGTCATAGCCACCAGGGGATACAGAGCCCGAAATGATACTAAATTCTCTCCTAATTACAAACTCGCTCTGTACCATGATTAGACACGACTAAGAAGATTATCATCTTCCGCTTTTGTTTTGATTAGACAACCATGACTTGGCACCGAGTACCGGGAAGTTCGATGACAGTTTGTAGAAGCAATCTAGGACCCCGAGCATCACGTCGAGTTACAACAAGAAGTATTTCCGGAACCCATGGGCTAGTTGACTGAAGGATCCGTCCACCAATCATTAGAGCTTGGCCATCCTTGGGGCGAATTTTTTCTCCTAGTTTACTCTGGAGTTAAACTGAGGTGAATTTGGGATGATTGTGGATCACACGCAATTTTCTTTTTACTGTGTGAAAGTCACGGTAGGCGGTAGGCAAAACGCAACAAAAAAGGGGGGGGGCGAAAAAACGGGTACGTATCAGGTGTATTTTGAGTGGTAAGAAGTGAATGAAGCGAATTTGATAATAAAAAGTAAAGCGATCGGATAAATGGGTTAAGACAGAGTTTCATCAATCGAATCTGAGTTAGCTGTGTTGTGTTTAATACCGGAATTTCATGTCGGGTGGGAGAGCCACGGCAATTAACACCAGCTAAACACGTTTTGTTCTGCCTTATCAATTGCCGTGTTAGATCAAATTTTCATCGTTGTTTCGATTTTTCCGAAAGCATGCGCTCTTTAAATTCTGAAAAAAGAGGTTTAGACTCAATGAACGGAACCGTAAGGACTCAGGACCAGAAGTTATTCCACTTCACGCAACAGAGAAGCTCGGAAGTTTCTCAGTATGAATATATGGCGATCTTGACCAACTGGTGTTTCTTTCGAGGCAAGTTATTGGTACATCGAGTTTCGATCGAGTAGCGTTGGATTTTTACTTACTAAAAAACACACCTTGTGCCTTGTAGCACCAACTTGCGGGACCGCCGTCAGGCATTACTTCACGATGTGAAGTATGGAGCTGCCTAAGCTCTCCGCGAAGTAAATCAGCTTCTGACTGCCTTTAATTTTTACCGTTCTTGTTCTAATGACCTGAGTTTGGTCAGTATACATACCGCAAAATCGGACACCGTGTTCCAGTAATCTATGCTTGCAAACATAGCTAGGATTATGTTCATGGTTGTTATGGAACAACCCAAAGTTGCTGAGACTTTTTGCTAATAAAACATGGCCAGAAAAAAATACATATTCCACGTCTTCGCATGTTTTAAAGATGAGGCATAAGACATCATTGTCCAATCCCAAGTGGCACTGGTATGATTTGAAGCACCGACAGGAATTGTGCCGAGTAGAAGCTGACTTCACCATGCTTACTGTTAATCCATATTGAAATCTCTGGATAAAGTCACTAGCTCCAACGGCCTAGCGACTTAGCTTTACTAAAAAGTTCCAGGAGTCCTGTCATCTTCTTGTTGACTCTAATTTTTCTTCTTAAGCGATAGTGCGTTGATCCAATTGCATAAATTGTCTCCCATGGTTGTTGACGCGCTGGCGTTCTTCGACCAAAAGTTTGATAGGCTTCATACTAGCCACTACACACGCAGCATCATATGAGACTAAACGAAAAGCACAAGCAACCCTGAGTACCCTTCTCCTGTACACAGACGTCGTCCAGCGGCTGTATACTTTAATGTTCAGAGCACTCGACACCATCCGAGCTACGAAATCAAGTTTCAAGTAAGTAGCAGTATAAATGTGTTTTATTGTGCTTCAGCTTTTATTGCAAATTACATGGTCTCTAAATAATTGCATGCAGTGTTCGAGTATCATTTTATTGTTTACGCTTTGATAAATGCTTGTCAAGTGATTATCACTATTGCGACCTGCATTATCTGTATTTGCAGGCATCTACATTTTGATCCTCATATTATAACCTCTTATGCATGCTTACTAGTGCTTTTGCAAGTTTCTACCTTTTGATCGCCTTTGGGCGGCTTGTTGCAGGTAATTGCTCAATGCTTTTTTTTCGATCACATCCCTCTTCATCATTTGGATCTGTTCTCGATGATGATTAAAGATCACATCGATTAAAGATGTTAGATAAACATCTTTAATCGATGTTTTATCTAATTTGAAACATCGGACTAAACGTGCTACTGGTACGGGGTCCCAATATCTATTGACCCGGCACTAACAGAAACAACAGGCGCCTGAAATTTTTTTAATACCCTTGATGCACATGAGTAACGCCTTAGATCAGCGCCACGATGGCAGACTGTGACACGAATCGTGATTTGTGGACTTCTTCCTGGAATGGTGAATTTGTGTGACATTTTACTTTCTTTGATTGGTAACCCTGGTACTCGGTGATCAACGGCAGTGCCTTCATCAGCTGGTTACGTTGTTTACAACTGTACCACCAGCTGACATTGTACCACCCCACTCTCATCACCTGTAGAACGCTCACGTCTAACGTTTTTGGGTTGATTGTCTGAGCGGATACTACTCGAAATTGTTGACTGCATTGAGAATTGCATAACTCATTCACGCGAGCTGACTGCAACGGAATCTGTTTCCGACACTGAATGTACATTTAGTAATGCACAACATGAGTAGTATTGGTATTATCAGATATACTGCTGACACTATTCTTCTGTGCATGGTGCTTCAATCCTGCTTCATAGCAGTTGTTTTTTTCGACTTCTTGAACTGATGTTATTAAACCGTCGATCTAAAATTGATGCATTGTGGTCCAGCTATTTTGAAAGAGGTTATTTTCTTCATGTTGCTGAAACCTGTTTGATTGAATTTTGGAGTACTCATTGCAAAACTGAGTTCTAAAATTAAATTCTTTACGACTTTAATGAAAGTCATATTTATTTATAATTGATAAGTAAAGATTGGTCAAATGTGATTTATTTTGTATGGGCCTTGTGAGACAATTTTACTCATCGTAGACACTGTAATGTTATTATTTCTCGGTGGATTTGGAATTATTTTAACTCAATTAGATTTATTTAAATTGTTGCTCTACCATATCATTCTAAATATAGTTTCGTGTTTTTTACTTTTGTTTCTCTCATTCTCTCTTGATATATGTATATGAGTATGTCCTTGTCACTTGTGCGTGTTCAAAACAAGGACAGCAAACATATCTCACTACACGTCTCGAGTTACTTTTAATTCTCAGCTCAACCCTTTGCATAATTTTATTTATGAGTTGATTTTAATTCCAGCTTTAGCAAAATTGATGATATTTATTGTACTTATTATAATAGATGCCTTTACTTGTTATACGTCATATTTCATGACGCCATATGCTGATGAGTGCTTAAGATATCTGTAAATAATAAGATGTTATTGATTTTGTTATTATTCTTTTGATGTGCTTAATGTTAAATCTGTGAATCCGTCGCTGTACTTATTCAAGTGTTGTGTATCATATTTTATTATTTGATATTATATTATTATTATATTATTATTTGATATTATGTGCTATTTGATTTTATTAAATAATTCACAGTTTTGTTTATATGGAAACTTATATCTTGCACTTGAATATTTGACTCTGATGAAAAATTTAAATTATACACACAAATTTTTTTATTAATAACGTATTGTATGAGTTATTTATTGTATTTGCGTAATAGTATTATGGTAAATCATGGTTGTCCCATGTATTAAGTGTAAGAGAAAAATTGTTAATGATGCTTTTGATTGCCCTGTGTGTACAGGTATATATCGTTCAGGTTGCACAGCATCGTGTAAACTTACCATAAGTAATCGGAATATTGAAGGTTGTCAGCGCTGTGCTCGTGAAGAGACAAAACGTAAATGGTCGAGCGCTACTAGTGTAAATGTACTAGCTTCTAGTAATTCTAATATGGACACTAATATTCCATCAGTTAGTGATACTGTTGTGCTTGATATGGAGGCTCAAATCCCATTGACTTTCAACTTTGCAGGACTGAATGCTATGATTCAGTCCATAAATTCAAAGGTCATGTGGCTGTCTGATTTCACAGCAAAGGTTGATACAATTGAAAGTCAAATGATAGAGTTGCTTCAACTCAGGAAGGATCTGGCCAGGATTGATCATAACTTGCGTGATTTAGTATTAATATGTGATAAAAATTCCATTAAAGTCCAACAACTCGATCTGAAAGTGAAATCGTTTGACATTCGTTTGAAGAATATCGAATCAGCTGGGCAAAGTACTCTTAATGCTGATGAACGTAATTCAATAAAGCGTGATCTCGAATTCTCGACAAATCGAGTTTTTGGGGTAGCTATAGTGGGACTCACTGTATATCTCTTGAAAAATCGTTTGGAAACTGTTAGAAAGCTATCTCAGTTATTAGAAATCTATCATGAGCCATGGCACATATCCCATACGCGTGAGATTCGTAGTAAAGGGCAATAAAAATGTATTGGTTATTCACTTTGTCTCCCCTACTTTTCGAGCATTCTGACTTAAAGCAAAACGATTGAAAGGAGATGTAAAGCGTTGTGATTTTGAGGCAAATCAACCAGCTGATGCCATTATTGTTAATCAGCGTGAGACTTCAGCAAAAAGACGTTTGTTTCTAGAAGCAAAGACCTTTGCTCGTGCTCATAATTTTCATGCTTGCTAGATGTCTGACAGCAAGATTAATCTGTGCAAAACAGTCAATGGTAAAGTAATATCTTATTCAATTGCTTTGCATGAGGCTCCGATGGATATTGGGCCTGAAACGTCATGTTCACGTGGTGAAACAACAGTTAAATTCGATTGATGTGTCAATGCTCAGTCTTTACGCAACACAGCTCATATGTTCGTATTTCGTGAATGGTTCCATCAAAGTTGCTTTGATGTTATAGTCATTTCTGAGACATGGCTTTTTCCGGATATTTCAAACATGACTGTTGAACTTGTTGGGTACATTTTATTTCTTAATGATTGCTTAAGAGGAAGGAGTGGAGGAGTATGCATTTATGTACGGAATTTATTTAAAGCATCTGTTTTCGAAAAATAATTTTATGATGAATTCAGCGAATTTTTGTTTTTGAAATTTGAGTGCTCACCTGCATAGCTGTTGCTATCAGTTATTTATATGACTCCGAATCAAAATATACCTAGTTATTTTTTCAATCAACTCGAACTTCATTCAAAACTTTTTACAGATGCGATAATTATTGGTGATTTTAATATTGATTTCACGCGCGACACCTTCCTGTGCGTCCAACGCTAAGGCGTTGGCACAGGAAGGTGTCTTCATGCAATGTCACAACTTGGCTAGGCTAAATTTAACCCCCACTCATCATACTACTTCTACTCATACGGCGATCGATAATTATTTCCTGAATGATATAGATAAAGTGATCAGTTTTGGTCAGTCAGGTTTCCCGTTCTTATCAGGACATGAAGTTACTTATATTACATACCGTGTCAAGCCTATTGTAATTCAGCCAAACATTATTACTTACAGAGATTTTAAGTATTTTGAATCTGCTTCGTTTCATTTGTTACTGATTCTATTGCGGCTTTTAATCAGGCCTTGATAGACTGTATTGATTAGGTGGCACCTCTAAAAACTATTAAACCTCGTCGTAAACAAGCTCCCTGGACATCTAATGAAATACGAGTTGCGATGACTGAGAGGAATAAACTTCGTGTATGCTGCAGGAAAGTGAAGACACCATCAGTACTGTTTTTACTTAAACAACAGAGAATTATTGTGAACTCTCTAATAAGGCAGGCTAAACAGAGTTATTATTTTGATGTGCTTTCTTCTGAGAGGAATTCTAAACAATTTTGAACTGAACTGCGACATTTAGGTCTGGTACCGGATAAAAGATAAAATTCGGTTCACGGCTTCATACCTGACGAAATGAATAAATGTTTTGTCGATGTAATTGAATCTGTGGTGTATTCAGTCAACCAATATCCTCGTGGGGGTGGAGAGGAACCTTTGGAGACTCGTGACTCGAGATTTTCATTTTCTTTCTCATTGGTAACTCGTGACATCCTTGAGTTAGTAATTCGCAGTCAGATCGCAGAAGCATGCGGTCCTAAAGATATCCCGATCAGATTTGTTAAATTGGCATTCCCAGTTGTTTGTGATATCTTGTTAGACTTTATGAATAAATTATTAATGTTACCGCGTTATCCGGATATCTGGAAAACTTCCTTGATTTTTCCAATATATAAAGTCACCAATCCAACATTACCATCAGATTTTCGTCCAATATCACTTCTCTGCTCCTTCGCTAAAGTTGTAGAAAAAATAGTCCACGGTCAACTATCTAGCCTTATCGATTCAAATGAACTATTGGATGATTACCAGTCTGGTTTTAGAAGATTTTATTCAATCCAATCTGTTTTGTTGTGACTATTAGACGATGTTCGTCTGGCCGCTGATGTTCGACAAATTACGATCCTTGTATTGTTCGATTTGTCCAAAGCCTTCGACCTATTGGATCATGAAATCCTTTTATCCAAACAAATATCTTTGAATATGAAATGCCTGTGGTCGATTGGTTTCGTTCATATCTTACGAATTGGAGACAGGCTGTTGTTGATAAGGATCGTCATCTTTCGGAATGGAGGACTCTTGTTGCCGATGTACCGCAGGGCCCATTATTATTTTCGATTATAATACATAATTTTCCACGTTCTTTTAAGTATTGTAAACACCTTCTTTATGCAGACAACTTGCAAATATTGCCACTGTAACCCAAATGATATTTTGGATAATCTTCTTCTGGTGCAAACTGATGTTAATGAAGTAGCGTCGCGGTGCCGTAAAAACAAGCTAATTCTATATGGGAAGAAAGTAAAGACAATTATAATAGGTTCAAACAGATTCGTGAAAGAGTTGGCTAGTTTAAACTTACCAAAGCTGTCCGTGAATTGTGTTTATATTGATTATGTCACATCAGTTCCTAACTTAAGTCTCATCATCGACTCTAAATTGTCTTGGAGACCACACGTAGAGAGTACTTGTGCCTCTATTTGGAAAACTTTGAGACAACTTCGCTACAATGCTGTGTCACTTGACAGGAAAACTAGATCTCATTTGATTTCATCGTTGATATTTCTGAAAATTGACTATTCCTGCCTTGCACCAACTAACATCTCTGATGCTGTCAATGTAAATCTTCATGAAGCATTGAATGCTTGCGTACGTTTTGTAACTAGTGATGGCTTCCATGATCACATCACTCCTTACTATACTGAAATAGGATGGCATACTGTCGCCAATCGTAGACAGTACTTTCTGTTGGTAACATTCTATAATTTGTTGAACGGCCGTGGACCTAATTATTTGAGTGATAGTCTCATATACCGAAATACCCTTACCGAGCAAGTACTCAGAATAGACGGTGATCAACTATATGTACCTTTTGCTCAAACAGAAATGTTTTGGAAATCCTTCATTGTCCAAGCATGTATGATTTACAACTCCCTTCCTAGTGTTATTCATTCGTATCGTCTATGACTACGTTTAAAACTGAATTGCGCAAACACCTACTGTCTACTCAACAATGTCATGAGATTTGACATAGATACACTTTCAGTCACGGCCTTTTCTGTCTTTGGTCTCGCATTGATATTGATGTACCTTAAAATGTGAAAATTATTTCATTTACTGCTACGGTTTTATTATACTGTTTTTTTTCGTTTTGATATACTTTAGTCATTTGTATATAGTGAAATCCTATTATATTGTTTTAGCGTACCGACTTATGAATTATGTAATAATGTGTATATTGTTTTCTAAAGTATTGTGAATTCTTAATTTTAGCGCTATATTATGTATTTTTAATTGTTCTAGAGCCTTATAGCCAAGAACGTAATAATCAACGAACAAACAAATCAGCAGAATGGACCTCACCACACTTAACAAAACCTGTTGTCTGCTTTGTCTTGGCCAGCCGATGTTGGGTATAATACCCAACAGGTGTAGCGAAAATCTCCAATGCTTCAGGAATATCAAGTAAGAGTATGTCTGCGACCTTCTTCTTTTTCTTTACTTTTTTGGTATGCTTACGGAGGTATCTCCGTTGGTTTCCGCTTGAAAAAGGAATTCTTCATGCTCTGTTGTCGAGTATCAAGACCAAGAGATGTCTGCAACATTTTTGTTGGATGTCGGCCCATCCAAAACTTCGTCCAGTCTCTCGATTTTTGCTTGTAACACAAAGAGCGATGTTACGGACGATTTAACCTCCTTGTGCACCATGTGCTTCGGCTTGACAGAATCTCTAAGCTCATCAAGCTTATGACCAAGCTGTACCCACAGCTCTCCTCTACTAGCTTCATCATTTTAAACTTTGAATGTGCAGTAGCCAAATAGTCCACTGCTGTAGCACTGCGGCCGTCGGATAACGACGCCTGGGAGCCCAAGTAATATTAATTTCGACGTGCAAGATAGCAAGTGCAAGAGATGGAGCGTTTATAAGAGAGCGAAACACACTCACTCTGTCATGGCGCTCCATCAAGTTAACGGCTTTTTTATAGGTGAAATGTGTTCTGATATCACATTTCCCCAGCCATACTCTCCATCGCCACTATTGCATGATTCGCAACTGCTTATTCGTCGAAAAAATTCCTCTTACTTCGCAGATAACCTATATATGTAGAGATCATTCGCTATCCATCACCTACGACAAGACCCGTTGTGTGCAGCAACGCGCCGATTTTAGAACACACTAAAACCGTACGTCTATCACCGTGCACTCACCTACGAAACGGCCGTCAGTTATTATTTCAAAGGATGCAGTGGTGAACTTTCACGTTAGCCCGCTGTCATTGCCGTTATGTCCAACGTCTGAGCTGGCACTCAGAATCTTGCAGTTTTCTGGTTATACCTAAGGGGAAATCGCACAGTGCATTCCAATTCCTCTGCGACACCAGTATCAATGGAACTAAATTTTCTGGCGTCCAGGGATGTCTCTTCATTAAAGCGTGGGCAGTTATAAACAACATGTTCCACGTCTTTAATCTCCTTGCAAGTTGGACACATTAAGGTATCGTCCAAATGGAAATGGTGTTGGTACGCCGGAAAGCAGCCCTGGCCCATCAACGACTGCGTTGCGTAGAAGTCCACGTTACCATGCTTTCTTGATGTCCACGCAGCGATGTCAGAAACCAAACTGTAGGTCCACCTGCTGTTATGCGAAGCATCCCAACAGGCCAGCCAACGTCTCAGAAACTCGCTTCTCTCTTGCTCGGCAACTGCTCGATAGTCCACCGTAGTATTCTGTCTCGCTCTAGTCCATATACGCTGGCGCTCGTCTGCCAGCATTTTAATAGGCATCATACCAGCGACGATACATACCACGTCGTAGGATACGGTGTGGAATGCATCCACCAATGTTTAGCATGATTCGTGTCTTTCATTACTTATTTGAAGGTGATCATTAAATCGGAGACGAGTATTAATTCCGCTAGTGTAGATGCTACAATAGTTAAGTGGTTCACTGCTGCAGCATTTCGGTTGTTGGATAACGATGCCTGGGAGCCCTCTTGTTCACTCCCAAAAGACGTCGGTACTGGGGATTCGAGCCCCTGCACCATAGGTTTTGTCCTAAATTGACTCACCATTTTTGGTTTAATATTCGGGGTAAGTTCCCCTAGTCTGTTTGGCTCACGACAGGTATTTTATTTCCTTCCTATCATGCATATCTGCCGAGTGTTTCTGTATCCGCCACCCGGAGACGTGCTACGTATGGGTTACAGGCTCCCACCGTAGGTGTGAGTGTGTGTTTTCGACAAATTCAAACTTCTAAAAGGATTGTGATTGTCAGTTGCTCAAATTAGCTCAGAAGCAGAATAATGAAATTTTATATTGAAAGACAGAGTGGTGTAAAAAAAAGGGTCAAGAAAGAACCACAGAGAATTTGCGCTCTAGTACGGGGAAACCCTTGATAAGATAAAGCAAGAATTTAGATAAACAGGACCGATTAAGTCAAGACTAAAATTTTAGTGTCAAAACTAGAAAAATACGTTATCACACAATAATTTCAGTTTGCTCTCACTCTCGTCAAGGTAAAACTCTCTAACTTTATTTGTCACAATAGTTTAAAACCTTTTAAAATTGCATTTAATAAAAATTAGTATTAGGTGCAACGGAGATTCAAAGTAAGATAAAGCCGCAAAGAAACTATAAAGAGGTATAGTTACAATAGAGACAAGAATAAATCAAACTATACAGAAACAAAGCTCAAGATAAACTGAAAGGCGTAGACTAAAAGAAATCAAAACTAAAAAGGGAAGCGGAAACACAAAATAAACACATTACAAGAACTAGTGAACAAAGCGCAAAATAACGCAAATAAATTGAAATAACGCAAATTGAAGCAAATAACGTAAAATGAATCGGATAAGACAAAATACAAAAAAAAACAGATTAAATAACGTAAAATAAGTCAAATAAAGCAGAATAACGCAAATACAGGGAGTAACAGAATCAATCAAATAAGGCAAAGTAATGCAAATAAATTTAGACAACCAACGATATGCATAACCGAGACTTAACCTAATTTTCTTAGGACGCGTAAAGGGAAAAATATATATCAACAATATGAACAAATGTAGTATTGATTTAGTTATTAACTATACTGATAAGTGACAACTTCTGGCAACAATAATGCACTTATTTATAACAATCAGCTTCAGACACGTTTTCTATCTTCAATATCCAAGCGCTGTTAAGCTGAAGTAAGATAAACTTTCTTTAATGTAGAAAAGGCGATAAACTGAATAAGTGGAATAAATAGATAAAACAATAGAAATAAGTCTTAATCTAATGACTTTCAATCTTCTATTTCAGATCCAAAGGGCGTATATGATAATAAGCCGATGAACTAACTTCTTTTTTAACACCGTTTTGATAATTTTGATTAATTTAATCTCATTATATTTAGGTCTTAGGTTTATTTTAAATTAAGCTATAAGACCGTTGCTATGAGTAACGAAATTTGATATAAGCACTGTGCTGCAATTAGCAACCACGCTTTGAAGCTAGCACGTAGAGAAGCTTCTCTAAATTGAAACAAAAAGGTACGGATCCCTGTATCTCTACTTATAAAAAAGAAGTTTGAGGATAACAAAGTGACTCTACTCACTTTATTTTATTTCTCTGAATATGTTCGGATCAAAGATGGAAACGATTAGGTAAGAGGATACAAGCAATTTTCCAAACCAAAGCGCAAGTAAACTTAGTTTTCTCAAGGAACTTATATATATATAATCTATAGCAATTGTGACAAGAATAACTAGAACATTTTTTATAGAATAATTTTTGATAAAATTTAATCTTGTGGGGAGTTGACGAAAATGCGAAAACAATCGGCGACACAATATTCAAAGTTATGAAGAATATGCAGCGCCAAATTTAATATGAAAACCTTTTCTCTAAATTTTTTATTTGAGGACAAAGTTAAATTCTAGTAAATTAATATATTTGTTTTTATCTAATACCTTTGATAAAATAAAGACAATAGAATTTATTCTCCAATATTCTACACTAAACGTTAACTGACCAATAACGTTCATGTACAACTTGTCACTATCAGTGAGAATGTTTTACACTCCAGTAATACATGTTGTGTCAATTAATACCACTATGTTTTGAAAGTGTAAATTCAACCAAAAGTCATAGATAAGCAATGAAGTTAAAATTCATTTTCATTCAATGAAGTACTTATTAGCAATACTTAGTCCTATTGTGAAAATCATCGCTATGAAGTACTCGATGCAGTGAAATATGATTCAAGTGATACTTATCACAACGAAAAATTCCGAAAATACTATTTCTATCAATTCCCAAATCTCTATGTGATAGACGAATATTTCACATCATTTAGATTGGCTGATTTAATATCACTTATTTCAAATGATTTAGATCAGCTAATTTCTGACCTACATTTAATTTTAAAATAATCGAGAAAAAACAGTTTTCTCGGAAGAGAGATAGTAGCTAAATTTTGAAATAGGAATTGTACGGTAAAAAGCAAAATACCTTAACTCTAACAAAATATAAGTTTACCGAGTGAAATTAATACTCCAAAACAAATGCTCCGAAATACGGCGTACCGCCAGCTGTCAAACTCTTATCTACTAATACCTCAAAATACTAAGAACAATTTCAACATTTTATATTAAATCTAATTGCATGGTTT
Organism: Psix sp. ZL-2020; assembly: GCA_022817045.1. Lineage (NCBI taxonomy): Eukaryota > Metazoa > Arthropoda > Insecta > Hymenoptera > Scelionidae > Psix > Psix sp. ZL-2020. The sequence goes on along the minus strand of JABFQD010000864.1, from coordinate 4,922 downwards.
TGACGCTAGCCTCAGACAATAAGACAGATAAATTAAATAATATAGATGATCAACACAACATCACGCTGTTTAAACATTTGATCAAACACCGAATGCAAACGCTGCTTAAAATAAATAAAACTTCGAACGCTTTTCTTAGAAATCAACCGAGACTTTGATTTATGAGAGAAACCTAAACATCAATCGAAAACTCTCGTATATGATACTTATACAGTTAAAATAACAACAATTTCACAGATGAGCATTGAGAATGTGAATATCAAATTGAACCTATTTTGTCTTTGCCCATTGTAATTGTTTGAAGATAACGAATATATTCTAATTTAATTAAAATTATGATAACTGAATGAAAAAAATGATGAAATACAAATTACTAAACTAACTGAACTAATTAATTATAATTTTTTTCGCCCTTTCATAAGTTGCTTTCAGAATAAGCAACATTTAAATCTTTCGAATCAATTACGGCAATTTTTGATCTTGAATAATAGTTCTTCATTATCTGTTTTGAGTTTATACACAGCAATCAAAAAATACCTTCATAATGTTGTAAAAAATTGTGATCGGATATTTTGTGGCAAACGTTTAACATACAAATCAACAGCACTAACATTTACTACATTTACCAGAAATCAAAATCATTTAAATGTTCTCTTCAACCGTTGTCATATTTATAATTACTATGAAATACTGTTAGGAATACTGGACAGATATACAGGGAATAACAATTAATGAAGCGATCTAAAATCAATAGAGATAATAACCTTCTATTTTGCTGATCGGATGCATATTGTTTTAGATATCTCTATGTTTATATCAATCTTTGCCTATTTCGATTTTCATCAATTACAATGCCGTCTATAACCAGAAAAACTTGAATTAAAATTCGAAATGGAATGATTTTTCAATAAAAATCTGAATTTTTTATCTGAATTTTCAATAAAAAATAGAGGTTTCTATTTACCAACGCATGCTCTTTCTCATTGCGTATTATGAAAAACTTCTCAGAACTTTATTCGAATATGAAATCCTGGCCTACTCCGAATGATAGGCATGTACATTGGCTGAAATATGTCGACAGTGATATATAAAATTAACTTCTTCAGATAAACAAGAAATAGATCGATTTGAAAGGATAATAAAGAAAAGGTTGCTTCAAAGTGGAAAAAGGCTTTAAATTAGGCAGGTTCTGAAAAATTCACCCGAGGAACTTTTATTATAAATAGCATAACGTCAAGAACTACACAAGTAAATAATGCATCTGACTAGGTAAAGCGATAAAATGTTTCTTAATGAGCATGCATACATTGATAAATGTTTATGTATTGCGAATCAGGCATGCATTTAATAATCACAATTAATTATCTAACGAATTAAAAATAAGCAGTATTTGGAACGGGGAGAACAAGTGGGCAGTTCCATCTGGCGATCATAAGCCTGATCTTGAGTTTATTTACGGATGTATTGAAATTCAACCCCGAACAACGGTAACTAATAAAAAGCATCTTAAGTAAGTTAATACTGCCATCTGAAAATAGAAACTTAGGCCTTATGCATATAATTACACACATAGACCTACCATGTGTGTTGGATTGTATTCCAATCCAACAACGACTACGTCAGAAATACTTAAGATATTTGGAGTGATTTATGAAGAGCCAAACTGTATGCTTGAGAAAGTGTAAATGAGCCTTTTTTTATATCAAAGTTAGTGCTGTTTCTAAAAAGGATGTGTAGTCGCTACCAGATGTGCAAGGTATTTTTAATTTATTCAACTCAGCTCACTTAATTTTTACCCCTAGCTAAGCTTACTTCTAGTTGCTCCTGGATGACAATAGCAAAGAGCTTTCCGCATTTTCAGTCCTTGATATAAGCGTCTTCTACTTCCAAAGAATATCATACGGAATATTCGGAGTGCTTGATACATTTCAACGCTACTTTGAAAGAATCCTAGATAAACTCGATGGAACAAGCAAGTCAAACGATTCAGACAATGATCATGTTCTATTTTAGTGAGGGTCATTGGATTGTGAATGAATTATCTTGTGGAATTGTAATATGCCATAACTGTTGCAAAGAATCAATGCACAAAATATCCTCCTCTGCGTTTTTGGACTATCGAAAAGTAGTTTACTTTCTAAAATTCCGTTTGACCCTGATCAACACTATATCGATTCAATAGAACCATAATAAGACTGATTATTCGAACGAACAAAGAAAAAGTTAATTCGAATATTATCCCTTACAATCAGGATAATATCGAAATCAGCTGACCTTATATTACGCATGCACCACCTGGGTTTATAAAGTCACTACCCCTAACTCAACCGCTTGCCTTCACGTCGCGAGTATATCAACCCACAAACTCATAATTAGAGTCTTTTTCTTTTTGATTTATGTATTTAAATTGATTGTTATCTTTTTTACATTGATTGCTATCTTACTTTACTCACACAATAATCTTGATCCATTCGTAACCATGTAACATCATAAAAAGCACCATAATTTCGAAAAAAACCGACGATAGTTCAATTTGAATTATTTTTCATTGCGAGAACTAGAGTACTTGGTAACTACTTTTAGATATCTCTTATTGAATAATTAATTCAAGCAAAGTTCAAATTAAAGTCTTTTCTATTAAATCCAAATAGTAAGTTTTATCTTTTAACAAATATAATCACTGATCACCCCTTCTGACAATAATTATTACTCACTGTTTTTAAAAATTCATATTAAATCAAAAAGTTAATTTAACCAAAATTATTATATTGGATAAAAGTTGAACTTACTACTTTTTCTTACAAGTAATAAAGTGAACTCTTGCCAACGCCAAGTTTTATTCTTTTAAAGGTTCAAATGGAAAAAGTATCAGCTCTGTGAGAACAGATGGTTTTTCTTATTCTTGTTATTTTTTCTATATAAACGTAAAAAGATGGACTTCTACGCATAGATATAAAAAATTATTTTTTTAAGAATGTATTGTTCAAATTTATCATAAATAAGAGAATATTTAGCTTTATAAAGATATACCTAAAATATTCTTTTAGGCCAAGCAAAAGTTGCAAAGATCAAGTTATGTAATAATTAAAAAGTATACGATTATTTATCAATAAAAAATAAGTAGTATATGAGCTGTCGAGTTATATGATTAACTTCATTATAGTGTATTCTAGAGTCAAAAATGGCCCAAGCTAACTCATTAAAAGAAATATAGTATAAGCAAAACTCATCATTTCATGTAAAATGTACTATAAGAAACATCATAAGTAGTTGAGTTCGTAGTTGCATGCTTATCACATGTCTATTGGATAGAGGTTACTGAGCTATAAATTTACAATAATACTACGCCAAAACCATATCGTAATTATACTAAAACATTTTAACACTGTATCTATATCTTAACTTCGCCAAATTCATCTTGAAACCACGCTGCACACATTTTTGTATCTATATTTTACCTATAAATTCATATTTTCTTTTGTAGTAAATTCGATTATTTTACTCGTTAATAATTTGATCTAATTTGAACCGCAGAATCACTAAAATCTTCTCCTAGCTGACTAAATGCAATTACAATACAATATAAAAATTATAAGTTAATTGATTTGTAATTACCCTAACAAATTATAAGGGTAACAAAGGGTTTAATCGTTTCTAACAGCATTAACTTTAAAGAAATTGTAAGAGACATAAAAGTGCATATCAAAAATGAATAAACGAATTTGAAATTGAAGGAGTACGAAACTGTGCTTAAAATGAAAAATTCATTTGAATTTTCGTTTAAACTACACAAATTTTATTAGACAAAAAAATACAAATTGAAACTTATTATATATTATTGTTTATATGATATTATTATTAACTATTATTATTATTTTCATATACCAAAAATTATGATAAGTAACAGAAGAAATAAAAATTACTTATTTTTAAATAAACAAAAATAACTAAATATAACAGATTGTATTGAAAGCATATTACTTAAAGAAAAAGTTTATAATTCCTCAAGACCCAACTAGAACGGCTATGCAGATACCTGATTTTTTTGAACATTTTCAGTTTTAAAATTAACTGAATTAGCTGATGCGTAAATTTTACTGCTGAATTCCATTTTCCCATATCTCTTAGCTAGGCTTTCCTCCAGCACTAAATTGTCCAACGCAACAAGCGCATTTCAAGACCGTCAATTTGGCAATCAAAGTTTAAGTTATCACACCCATTTATATCTAAATTTTTAGTCTCATGCTAGGTATTTTTAGTAGATTCTTCAAAACCTTGTATTTACTCACCATAACACCGTTGGTATCTGATCAGTCTAAATTATATTTAAGTACCCAATTATGTAAATTTTCAATTCGACTTCATGAATGTAGCTTATTAGATCGACCTTCCACGTCTTTTTAAAATTTCAATTTTAAGTTTTAATTTCTATTTAATAATTTTAAGTGAAGCTTCATTTTGATTAATTTTCTTTGTTTTTCTACATTAATCGGGCATCGGCACGTTGCATTGTATATTTTATCATTAGATTCTTTCATTTCAAAGTATTTTAACTTCGAAAATTAAAGTGTTTAGAATCTTACTATCATCAGTGTGTCAGCTGATTCGTTATCACATAAAATATTCGGGATATTTTGATATCTTATCGTTATCTTCGTTCAACTTGCCCTTCATAATATTTTGCATATTTTCTGTTATTTAACATTCAGTTTTAAGTTAATGATGATTAATTTTTGATAGATAAAGTTAATCATAAAATTATTCGAAATGAGTCGGAACTAAATTAATTACAAATTAAATAGTTTTATTAATTTTGTATACCGTATAATTATAATTAGAAAACTTCCAATAAAAACTCTATTAATTATTGGTAGAAAATGAAAACTTGGAGATAACCTTTCCAATTGAAAAGTTATGAGTTA
>JABFQD010000863.1:0-21733 GCA_022817045.1 Psix sp. ZL-2020 | reverse complement strand
GTAACAAATATTTAAATTACTTAAAAATAATTAAAGATTGAGTTCATGTCAATATAAAACCAACCGATGGATTTTATTTTTTATTGCATGAAGCAATCAAATATAATTGAATAAAAGATTAAAAAAAAACTTTGAATATTTTTTAATTTTGAAAAAGTTGTACATTTTATGTTATATTTTCTCTCACTTTTAAATGTTTTATAAATTTATTGACTGTACAATAATATTAGTTTTATGAAAATAAAAAAACTTTATTTGTTGGAAATTTTATATTATTATTATTATTATTGTTGTTGTTGTTGTTGTTGTTGTTGTTGTTGTTGTTGTTGTTTTTTGAAAAATCAATTTCGAAATGTCGTTCTGTTATATATTAAGAAAATAATTTTATTCGTTGAGTATAAGTTTTAACATCCATTGGAACTACTCTTGTCACCTTAACCTTTCAAACCCGGGTGAAAATAAATACATCTATATGATATAAAAAGTCATTTTTATTGAAAAATGATTAAGAAGTTATTTTATATTTTATTATTAAATGTTTATACTTTAATATATCAACATTTTACATTCATGTTTCAAACAAATTCCATTTTTACTAAATTCAAACATTTAGTAAAATATTTAATATATATTTATTAAAATTACTATTCAATGAGTCCAATGAAAATAAAATAAATCATTAATAATAAATTTTAATTAATACATTTTATATTGAACACCCTCTTAGTACAAAAATGTATTATTTATTTTGCCTGTGGCATCACAAATTATTTTCATGTACCAATATTTACGTGATTTTCCCAGAATCAATATATAATTAATATATTACATGACGTATTAATTTAATATTTAGATTTACAAACATAACTTCTACATAATGGTAGTTCATGTACATATATAATTGAACTTGTAAATGTTACAACATTTTAATACGAGGCTATTACTTTCCATTATTGAAATGCAGTTAATAAAAAAAATAGTTGGAATTGTACTCATATTACCCGTGTGAAAAGTGCGTTAACTTGAAAATGTCAAATGAAAAACGACAGTGCTAAATCAAGCATATAATGCGTCGTAAATGCGTTAAAAAATATATTTACAAAGTCGAAAAATGACCGAAAAACGTAATGAGAAAAGGAAACAATATCGATAGCTGTAACTACTTTTGTAAAAAGTTACAGTAAAAGACAACGTAATATGAAATCACTGTCAATCTACAACTGACTCTTTTAAATCGTGAGCAAATCTGTTTTACTATTTCATTTTCTCTTTATATTTGTATGATTATGCATAAACTACATATACTAACAGCAAAGACAGCTTTGATGTATTGCAATAATAGCAATTTTTAAATTGAAGCATTTTATTTGAATGTTATCGATAACAAAAAACATGAATTTAAAAAATGATTCGAAAAAGCACTTTTGAATTTACAATATTTGATAACATTTTCCAACTTAATGCCATATTAAGCAAAGAATTTAAGCAAATTATGGACATGCGAATTTTGTGCAGCTTAGCTACATTTTTCGAATAGTCCAATCATAACTAGAATGAGAATCTATAGGTTTGATAAATCGCATCATATAATAGCACGTAATTCCAAGATAAGATCTATTCCACTAACTGTAACCGGCTGGTTCTCGCAGTAATTTAAGACGTTATGCAATATACACAAGCTACGCAGCATTACGGAATTATAAACATAATTGAAAGACATGCAAATGTTTTTTTACATCGTAGGAATGAAAACTTACCAAAAGGCAATTCAAATCTACAATCTATTAAAAGAGAATGTCCAGTCGGCGTTTTTGTACCGACAACTTCTCCTCCCCTCATTTCTAGCTCGGAATCCAAACTGACCCACTCTCCGGTGCCATCCTGCAAAATGAAAAATTGCATATCAGAATTAATATTTACCGAATTTTTTTCTCAGGAAAATTTCATTTTGAAGATATTTTGAAGAAACGTTTTCCATCTAATAAAAAAAATAAAACAAAACTGTCTTTTTTAACAATAATATTTTGAGTTTTAACTGCTATTTTATTTTTACTCGCAAAGACTCCCACTTTTTTTTTTTAATCGCGAACTAACAGGGACTGAACTAAAATTGATTTAAAGATACTTATCAAAACTCCCGGGAAATAGGACTGCGCAAGTATACTGGTCAAATGATTATGCGACGAGCCAAATAAAGGAATTGGAGGATGCAAATCTGCTTGTGCTTAGGTAATTGAACTATTTCAATTACAGTTAAACAAGAATTAACATCATATCAGGATATCGGCAGATTGCTGGAACTACTTTCAATGAGCTACGTACACAAAAGATTCTGAGGAGAACGACCTCGCCCTCTCTGCCAAGGTGGTTGATCTGAGATAGGACGTATATCGAAAATAAAATTAATTATAAAAATGTAGTAACTGATTATTCTAGTATAGTGAATTTTTAGTAACCTCACTTTAAATTATGGATCCTAACTATTTTCTACTTTATTTCCAACTAATTTTATTGAGGTTATTCTAATCTAATCAATATTTTATTCTGGGACTTTAAATTTTTTATTTACAATTTAAATTTGTGTCATAACATTCTCAAAATAACTTTAAATATGTATATAAAATCGTCGTCGTACAGGTCAATAGTGATTTATCTGTTATTTACTTTAGTCATATATATTTTTATTTACGAAATAAGAAACAATATACACGATCAAATACGATATACTATACGATACAATAATATAATGAATGTAGGAACAAATGAAGTTTTCAAGATACTATTCATAATAATAAATGTATCTTTTTCGTTCATTTTTAAAAGTTCTACATCGCAAATGTACCTCTCTACTGGTAGATTTAAGTGCCAAGACACATATGTATTCCAGATGATTTATTACTACTGTTATATAACGTTTCAATACGATTAGATTTCGTGTAAAGAAGACAACTGTTGAAAAATACTTTTAGTCGCTTTGCTATATTTTTCTTTAAAGATATTGCTGAAATTGTTGAATTAAGATTTCATTTGCATTAATTCATAATATTTGATTTATTTAACAATATTTTTTATCGGTATTAAGAATATTTTATATAAATATTTTTCATAACATTCAATTATATTGATTCATAATTTATATATAGCATTAGAGCTATATTTCACGAGATTAATAACATCTTAAGAGTTCAAATCGATTATACGTCATCAATTTTCGATGATTATCGGAGCAAAAACCATTTTACGATGGTTGAATTCATAAAACCTTTACTGATAAAAGTGTAAAACGTTGTAACTACGTCATAAATGCTTCTTATGATTAGATTGCTGTATCGAGTTTTTCAAATTCTCTTCTTTCGTTTCTTGAAGTTCGAGTATTTCCTCTTCCGTGTTTACGAAGTGTTCATAAATTTCTTCACATTTTTCAGACGTAATCTTTTCTTATTCATTAAATTATTTATAGTCTAACACATAAGGTATCATTTTGTCTTTTGTCGAATTTTTCAGAGGATGAAATTAAAACGATTTTTTATAGCCTTTTATTTCGAACAAAAACATATTGCGTTTAAATGCTATCTGATTTACATAGTTTCAACAACTGAATAAATGAAAAAATGGTTTCTGTCATCTTAAACAAATCTCGTCAAGAGCTACTATGTTATCGCGTGTAAAGTGAAATCAATTGACACTCCGCTTGAAAGCAAAATTATCTACGCCATTTTATCAGTCGATCGCTAATCAATTTCACTCGCGAGACAATGAGAAAAGTTAGCGAAAGGAAGAAAAGTACAATTACTAACAAATCCATTCTTTGCAACTAACTCATTTTTCTGTGAAAATAGTATCCATTGATTGTATGAAATTCAATTTCGTTCCTTAGCAAAAGAACAATTTCCTGGAATTATTTATTCAGCATAGATAGGTGAAAAATTATTTCGTACCGTAAGACATTTCAAGAGGTTCCAGACTTACCGTTAGCAACCATTAAATAAGTGAGAATCCGGAATTCTCAAACCAAACATTTCTTTAACCAGGACTCTTTGCTGTTATAAGAAACATTTAAACTGAAATTGACAGACAAAAATGCAATCAGTGGGATGATTATTGATTTGACCCCTAAGTGGCGCAGTGGCGTCAAATATGACCTTGGAAAAAGGTTCTTCATTGCAAACGATACATCTTCAATTCAGCACTTTCTGGTTCATTCATTGCTGTAATTCGTTGTGCACGGATTCCGCTATTTTTCGGTACTCATTTGTCGACCGCGCACGAAATTTATTTCCTCGACACAAACACATTATCATAAATTGTACCAGCAAGATAATACTTTTTATTTGTAACAGTGCAAAGAGAATTCTGCCTTATGACTTCAGAGACTATTGCAATGTGAAAAAAGTTAAAAAACCAAGTACGATAAAGTACAAACTCACAAAACGTTTTAAGTAATTTAAGGAATGATCTAAACATTTTTATAGACTATTTTCATTTATCAACTCAATTTCCTAACAAATGTGCTATTTAATATTTTATACTTTTTGGGAAATTGCACTATTAGATTATTCCATATTTGTTAATTATAGATATAGTAAAATATTTGAAATCGAATTCCCAATTTGAAAAAATTGGTTTGAAACTATACACTTTCATTATTTTATTTCATTGTATGACACTTTTTCTAGAAATTTAAAATTGTTAAAATACATTTGAAAATTTATAATATTTTCACGTTTTCAATGTCGAATATTGTGCCACTTGAGTATGAATAACTTTATAGCAATTTACTTTGACTTTTAATTATTACTTTTCTAAACAAGACCAAGAATCGAAAGAAATCTGATTAAAATTTCATCATATTCTTAATAAAACATTTATAAACAAAAAACAAGAATCTTCATACAAATCTGTTTTCAATGGACAATAGCGAAGCAAACAAAATCTGTGGATCTTTAAATTTTCCGAAATTATCTTGTTATCTTCTACGAATCAGATTATCAACAATACTCTAAACGAGCGGGTTTTGGGGTCGTATTCGTTCCAGTAAGTTTGAGTGAAGTCAACTCGAAACCAGGCGACCACCCTTTTTGGTTATGACGTCACTTGGACGGCAGCCAAACTTCTGCGCTCAATGAAATAGTCGATCGAGCCAAGTAGATGTGCTTTTACGCTTATATTATTCTGCGTGTACGTTTTTAAGGACGACGACCTTGAGGCCAACTATGTGAACTCATCTCTAAAATCTATATAAATTAGTTTTTGAATTATTCTCAGCAAATAATTTGATGTGAAATTTGTCTTCACTTTTTTTATTTTAGTTCAAATTATATTTAGTTCATTGACCAACGACTAGGATATTAACTCAAAATCCAATCAATACACTGAATGGAAATTGATTATACAATTATAAGTTTCTTATTCATGTTTTCTCAGACCAGTTTTAATTCTTGCTGGTTTTGAAATTTCCGTGATCATAAACGAAACATTTACGAACTCCATCGAAACTGTGATTCTTCATCCCCACGTTATTAATTAAATGTAAATATTGAATTGATTTTAAAAACATATGTTAAACATTGAAAAACCCAAACTATGTGAAATAAAACAAATTAAATAGTGAAATGAATAATAGACAAAAATAGTTTCTACGCACTACGAAATTACTTTCATTAATTTATAATTTCTTTGACGGTAATCAACAATGAAAAAATTCACAATCATTAGTCAAAAAGCATAAGTAGATAAGTCTACAGATAAATAAATATGCGTGATGATGTGTTCCATTAAAGGAGGATATAAATTACTTATGAATGAAGTCATATTAATTACTGAAATGGTCTTGTCACAAAACACTATTGTATCTTTGATCCTTCAAACAATATTTAATTGATGTAATGTATAATTAAGTTCGCTCATTTAAAGCCTTCACGCATATTAACATCATCAAGGCTTTTAATTGTACTTATAATACAACTCCGTTAAAATAGATTATTTTAATAAATAGTCAATCTTGTAATATAATCAGCAATACTGGTTGTCAACAATTGACAGGCTGATTTATAACAATTACAGCATTTATCAAAAGTTTTTGTTCATTTTAACAAAATATTATGAGTATGATAGTTAATTAACTTAAAATGTGATTTGTTCTATTGAACATTTGACTCATAATCATAAATAATACAATGGATAGAAATGTGACGAACTTTTGTAAATTACCGTTAAGAGTTAATGTTAAATTTTTTGAGTCGAACAAATATGAGGTAGCAGGTGCTTTTCTGTTAAGAGAACAATATCTGGGTCAGAGGTGGCTTAAAACATGCATAAAACTACCTATAGAATCCACACATTATAATAGTTCGATTCACGTTATAAGAATGTTGATTACTGGTTATCAGAGAAAGTTGATGACTAAAGTGCATAAGGATACTTTTTATTATTTTCCAAATAAATGAGAACCTTTGTAAACGGAAATAGAAGACAAAGAGGATTATATTAATTAATTCTAAAGTATAAAATAGATCGAATCAAATTAAATTCATAAATACCGATTATAAGTATCCGTACGAATGGATTATTAAAAGCTATATATTTATACAATTGACTTACATCTAAAATATAACATGTTCCATTTTTAATTATAATATGAAATATGATTGATATAATAGGAATGTAAAATAATTAAGTAACTTATACAATACAATTTGAGGTTGGCAAGTTATTTACTAATTGAATGTAAAGTTATTTATTTGTCAAAAAACTCATTGGAATTTTTTTTATGCTTTGGAACTTAGTAAATTCAGTAAATGATTGTTAAACCGATGGAATTGATGTTCGATTCAATGTTTAAATAGTATTGACTCTAATCATTATTTCTTATGTTCAGAAGACCTCTTTATGTTGAATCGAATTAATAAATAAGAAATTGGATAGCTGATAAATAGAATGAAGTGTACATTTTTATGAAATATAATTAGTTATTACTCCAAATAAAATAAAAGAAATATGTACCTTAAATACTCAAAAGTATGTCTATAGTTCTGCAAAATTCAAATTCACAGATAAATATATGCTTGTCTCGAGTTTATCTTCAATGAAACTGAAACTTATCGCTTTATAGCATAATCATGTGCACAGTACATAGAAATTTATGGGAAGCCCTTGTCATGTGGTTAATGTTACTTCACTTTAGTTTTTCGTCAAGAATAACACTCGACCTCTATTTCATTTTCACCCATTAAAGGGTTGAATGGTTTAATCCTCTCCACTTTGTACCTTCTTGTGAAGTGATAGATTTCATTTTGCCAGCTTTTACCGTGGGACTTGAATATGTACACTAATTCTCCACAATATCAATAGCGCCCTACATCAGATCACGATATGTGTCAAGTGCAGGTCCTCTGACAAAAATAACAGATTAAAAGCCGACCTGAATAAAACAAAGATGAAATATCCGATCTTGGAAAAAACCTGATTTACATGAAATGTAAACAAGAAATGTTACATGAAAACCGTTGCCAAAATGTATCGCTATAAGTTTTATATTTAATGTCTCAATATGGTCTCAACGTTGCGTTTCTCAACGTTGTTTAATTCATTTGTATTTTATTTTTTGGTTAACGATAAAAATAAATTTGAAAAATAGCACGGATTATTTAACAGCCACTATAAACTTTGCTATCACAGCCAAAAAATGAAATCAGTTCAAATTATGGCATTTAAATTTATATTAAAATCTTTATTTAAATCATTCTATTTTTTCATGACGAAACATTTTTAAGGTTTCCTCAAATGAATACTTACATCTTATTTTATATTCTTCGATGCTGTTAGCATAGAATCATTACTAGTTAGTCAATGAACCAAAACTTTGAACATTCCTAACGTTCATAACTCATGAATAAAGTATCAAATAAACTTCGACCTTTGCAAAAGAGAATACAAATTAATTAATAACTTATTTTCGTTTCGTATGATAACCTCGGGACCTTTAATCTATTTGTAGACAAATCATTATCTCTTCTTATGTCGAAAACGATGTAAAGGTCTTGATGTCTGTCATAAAAATGCAATAGTCCTGCCAATAATAGGTAGTTATAATTGGCAAAGGAAAGAACGATGCAAATTATCTAAAAAAAAAGAGCTTTGTATTTCTGAATATTTATTCACCATCGTAATTATCTGTGAACTGTCAATGATCTATTACGTTCAGTATGAATAGTGTATATATTTTTAATTTATTTCCCGAAGAAAAAATGTCTTTGATTATATGCTTTAGTGTTAGCTAAATAGAATGGAGCTGACATGAAATAGATAGCGCGATGAATATTCGATGAATAGTGAGATTGGAATTATGGAAGCTATTTTTGTTTGAAGAAATCGAGACTATTTCGTTTATCATCAAGTTAGATTTTTATTAAAAATGCGGATGCTAATATCATTAAAATGATTTTCCAAATTTACGAAGAAGTAAAAGCCACCAATTCTCCAACAAATTCTCGCTTTCATTTATTATGAAGTTTGAATTCGTCGAGCAACCAATAATCAAACAAAACTACAATGCGTTTCTACTTTTTTCAAGTAAATCCATTTATAATCAATTTATTTGGCAAAAAACTTGGTACCATTTTGCGGTAAAAGACTATTTTTTAAAAACGATACCGAGCTTCATAATCATGAATTTAATAAAATTGGATAAAATGTTGAAAATTGAAAATTATACATCCTGCGAATAATAGTAATACATAAGAAATATTTTTAATTTTTTATTATTAAATGTTTTACTTATTTCTCACTATTAAATAAAAGATTCAGTATTCTAGAAAATGGTTCTTTAAAATAATGTACCACTTTAATTTAGATAAATATTTACTAGGAAAAATAAATATTGACTAGTTTCAAGTAAATTTTAAAGAGCAACAAATATTTTATATTCAATATAATATATACTTTTAAATTTTGCTGCTAAAATAAATATAAAATTTAAACAAAAATAATTCTTAGTATTATTATGAAAAAATAATGAGTTGGTTATTGAAGTATTTCAGTCATAGTTTATAGATATAAATAATTTCTCGATTGTTCTGATTTGCAATGATTCAACGGTCTTTCACTTTAATATTTCATATCATATTTAAAACAGAAGCACATTATTATTCTTTATTTCCAGCTGCTAGTTTAATTATTATCATGGCCATTAGATTGTTCAGCGAGTGAAAACGATAAGCGTCAGTAGCACACAAGACGGTGACAAGCATTTCTTTCTTCTTATTGTTTCTTTAATTTCCAACTCTGAGAACTAAATCTCACGAACGATCAACCTCTTTCGAAAAATATTACAAAGCTTGCAGTCCCTATCTTCACGTGATGCTATCATGGGAATTATGCATTTAGAAGTTAAATAATCATAAATGTTACAAGTAAACTCATTGAAAAAAAGGTAATGTAAAATAAGTATGCATTCTGCGCAAGCTCCCAATGTTTGTTTTTATATGATGATATTTTTTAAGCTCATTTTGTTCGTTGAAAAATCGAAGACCAAACAAATCAGTAACAAAAAATTGTTGAAACAACTTTTTTTACCCCCGATTTTTTTTCACAGATTGAGATAACAATATTGTTTACTAAATAATGCATCATAGTAGATAAACAATTTTTAATATCGATTTTTAATTTTATAATAAATTAATTTAACAGTGCATTCAAAACTAAACGAGTTATTTATTCACCACCATACAAAAAATTGAAATTGAGAACATGAAATTGCATTTTAAAATGTAATTTATTTGACGAAAGAGATAATTTTTATAGAGAAATTGGATATTATTCGAAATTTTTCCATAAAAAATTACAGTTTTTGTCTATGAATTGTTGAACATCTCGCCTACAAATATGGTTCGTTCATTCAACTCACAATTAATTGATAAAAATATTAGCATCATACTTATTAATAAGTTTTTCGGTGTCTCAAGACATTTTAATTATTAAATTCTCAGGATATTTTGATATAAAACATATTCTATCAAACAATTGTCTGTTGTTTTGCTCTAACTATCACAAGTTCTAATTTGTTCATTTTGCATGACGTGATAGCGGAAAGGATTTTTCTGTTTTATAGGTCAGCAAACAAGTTATCATAAAATCGATTTAACGGTGTTTATAATTTTTTAATGCTACAATCGATAAGTTTTATCAAAAACGTTTATAAAACACGCTAAGTGCTTAAAATGGAATTTCTCATGATCATGGATAGTCTGATACATTAAGGTACACGAATTCAAACAATTGAACTCCACGTTCCAACTGTTTATTGAATTTTCTATCAGCAGGTCGTTCGATACATCTTGTCTTATTACTATATCATGAGAATGTATTTTTATATTTAGTTATGCTAGTTGCGATCATACAAACAGAAGCATCAGTACGTTAACCCTGGCAAAACAAGTATTTTCAGATAGAAACAAATTTATTGAAAATTAGAACAAAATTTCATGTACATGGAAAAGACAGGTTGGAAGTGAGTAAATTATTCGATTTATCTGTGCAACGTATCAAATAAAAATACATCACTAAAATTTACATGATACTTTTATTATTAAACATCTATGATATTTTTGAATACAGTAGAATATTTTACAAGACAGTAGAAAATATTTCAATTCGATTCTCATAAATCGACTGAGCATTTTCTGTGGTAAAATATATCAAACATCTTGGAGAATAAGTATACCATATGGGCTTATCATAAAAGCTTATATGACAAAAAAGGAAAAAGTGTGATACCTGCAACACTTAAGTACATTCTAATATTCTGAATAGCGACAAAATAATATTTTATAATATTGAGATGTTATTTATATAATGTGATTAACATTTATAATTAATATTTATAATCTCTATAAATAAATGTAAACAAAATATTTTTAAGTTATGTTTGCATAAAAATAAACTGTATTATTCTTAACACGATATGTATGCTTTAAAAATATAATACTCACTGCAAGTATATATTACATTGAGAAAAATAATGCAAAAAATTTAATGAAAAATCGACCTTACTTATTTAGTTCATTCTAAATTATATGACATGACTTGTTCTCGAAATTATACACTTATAGTTCTACTTTTCTCCGTAAGATGTCCATAATATGTATCGTATTCCTAACATTTTTAGCGCGGTGACTCGTTTCCTGCGTGCCCCCCTTTGTCTTCATAATTTTAAGATATCAACTTTACTCCCCCCCCCCCCCATTAAAAAAGAAAAAAATGGCTATTGCTGAGAAAAAGAAAAAGATTCAGGTTAGGCTGTAATTTCTTTGAACGAGGCATTTGATATAATTGCGATTAAATTTGTTCTCGAGATTGAAGAATAGAGCAGTTACTTATAGCAATAAGATATTTTTTAGTACTTTTATTACTATTTTTATTATCCTGAATAATCTCGATTTCATTTAATTATAGTTACATTTAAGTCTTGTTACTATTAATCTCATTTTAATTATTGTTAATATTTGATAATGCAAAAAAGTCTTCTATCCGAACAGATCCATTATAAAACTAAGCAAAAACTTTGAATTTATCTGCCCAGTCTGCAGTCTTACGTATTAATGCTAAATCTGCGTTTTTTGTCGCGCTCGCAAAGGTTGATGCATGGCATACAGCATGTACTTTACATACTGATATATTAATTCCTGATCCACATAAGACTTCTTTGATTTACCTTCCCACCGTTAGCAACTTTACTTTCAAATACTTTTTAAGTGGCAAAAATAACTTATGTTAACCATTTCAGAATTTCTCTCATTTCTGAATAGAAAATCGTGAAATACTTACAACACAGTCATCAATTTTCTAAAATAAATGGAAACTTCAACACGAGTTACTTCTTGAGGCACAAATCTTAGTTAAATTATTAATTTTAACTTCTATACCTCTTCTTATACCTAAAAGAAATAAGTAAAAATTTTCATTCTATGTGTAGTAACGAGAACAAGTAATGTAACTGTTTTAATAGTACAATTTTTTATAAATAATTTATACAAAAAAAAATAAAATTATTATCAAAAATTGATGTGAAAACTATGTTTATGTTCAATGTAGAATTATATTATGGGAAACGAGGACTTAAACTTAAACAAGCCCTTGAAAAATCTACTTGTATAAAGATTCTTTTCAATATCATTTGTAGATAGTAAACCTATAGACGATATAGGTTTCAGGTTCCACATTGTATACCTCTATTGAAAACCTTGTCTTTCCTTAATTTTAAGCCTTTGTATTTCAGCATTAGATACCTACCATCTTTTCAAAGCCACATTGCATTGTTTAATATAAGATTCAGATAAAGATAATATCAAAATCTTTTATTGCGTTAGTTGGAAGTCTGTATATCAAGTGAGTAGGCCTCATACTATGCTTGCCGTAAACGAATTTTGATAAATTAACGAGTGTACTTTCCTGAAATTTCAAAAAAAAAATGCTTACTTAGTTTTTAAACTGTATGATTGATTGATAATTCGTTAATTTCTGTAAGAATTTTTAGTTATAAAGGAAATGAAAGATAAACATAAAAAGCTACAGCTCCTCAAATTTTTTTAATGTATCCACAGTATCTAACTTCGAAATCAAATTGTGGTTGATCAAATTACTTATCAATAATTTAAAAATCATTAACACTCACTCGGAATCAGTGTTTCGAATACGCGACAATTCATCCAGTACAACATGTTATGGATCAATGGGCAACAACAGGTAAAAACATTTTTCGCCAACGGCATTGCCATATCAATTTTGAAATACCTAGAATTTTATTAAGATCTAGGTATTTGATGCCTGTTATATGTTGTTAATATAGACCGACGCAGTGATATTGTTAATTCTCAAAAAAGTCGTTCAGTTGATAACATTTTCGATTAGAATTTTGAAGCTCTACATGCTAAAAACGGCTTAAGTAATGAACATAACATTGTTTTTTACTTGTTTCTCCAAAACCTATGCATTTGATCTTCACTGTACATTGCACTCTAACTACATAGATGAGTCTGTAAATAGCTCTACATCGTAACAACCTTCCTTCATTGGATTGGACAAGCAAGGTAAATGATCCCTTCTACATCCTATCAAGTCTTCATTCATCCAATAATTCAATTTTAGAATTTTAATTGCTAATAATTAAATCAAACCCTATTTTTAGAGACGTAGTACATAACATACCATAAATCACCACAAAACATAAACTTATTTAATAATAATAAATATTGAATAATGTGCTGTTTATCGTACTATGCAACATCTCATATATAGCACTCTGTCAATAAGACTTGAAGTTTTGACAATCTCCTTCGAAATTGATTTCAAACAGTAAGAGACAGAGTCGATCACAAACCCCAAAAACTTATTTAGTCTGAAACTAATACGCTCTTTCTTCTATTGATAAGAAAGTCCAAACTTTGTAAAAAAAATACTGTGGCATTGAAGTTATAGAAACAGGTAATGTAAGAATTCCTTGTCAACAAAATCCATCCAGATATAAGTTAAATTTTAACTGACGACTTAAAATGCAAAATCACCAGTTTCATTACTTGCGTGAAAACAAGAGGGTTTATCGATAAACCGAATGAGAATAAAACTAATTCATAAAAGACCAAGTTATTAATAACTTATAACGTGTATTGAGATACGCAAGTATAACTTTCCAGTGCCTAAAAAACACTTAAAATCTTGGTGCAACAGAATTTCAATAGCTGCTGTAACATCCTTTAATTAAAAATGCTGTGTGAAAATAAACTAGTATAAAATTTTTATGATAAAATAATGATGGCTTACATCGTTTTATCCTGATTCTGGCATTGTAAAAATGGGCGGAAAAATTTATATTGAACCAGACTCCTTTTCTTGATCACTTTTTTTATATTATTTTTAATCTATTCTCTTAAAAACAATTTTTCACCGACAGAAAAATAAAGAAGAATCTTGACTTACTGAGTCTGTAAAATAGATGTAATATTGAATATCGCCTAAGACAAATTTATCACCCGTAATTCTTTTCTACTGTTTTATTACTTTTAAGATGACCTGCATTAAAAGTTATATTCGCTTCGTTCCGAATATCATATTCTGTTTCATCCGAGTCTGAGTTTCATCAAATTTCCAGTTTTTGAGTGAAAACTGCTATTGTCGGTCCTGTCTAAATAAATTTTCAATTCTTCTTATCAAAGAGACCAAATGAGAAAAACTGGTGTTTCACCTAGGTCGATCTCCAAT
This sequence comes from Psix sp. ZL-2020, assembly GCA_022817045.1. Classification (NCBI taxonomy): domain Eukaryota; kingdom Metazoa; phylum Arthropoda; class Insecta; order Hymenoptera; family Scelionidae; genus Psix; species Psix sp. ZL-2020. Next base: position 7,480 of record JABFQD010000863.1, on the reverse strand, counting down.
TTGTTAAGAGTGTTTCCGACTTGATTGGCCCCATCGTTATATGGTTTCAGTTTCTTTGAATTTGTGAATAATCAATGTAAGGATTTTTCTGTATCATGAAACTTTCGCACCGAAACACCTTAATTCACTATTTAAATATATAGATAAGAAAAAATCTTCTAGTTCATCCACTTCAACAGTTGCAAATTTTATTTTGGGCATTCTATTGTCTACCCATACCTACCAGCGATCTGATAGCGCCTAATGTAATTCTCTTTTCCTGAAATCACCAGACTTTCATTACTCTTGATTACATGATGTTCTAACAAAGTAATCTAAAACGAGAAAAAATACTAGACCTCGTCTTCTTATTTCTTAAATTATATGTAGGAGAATTATTCGGGTAAAGTCTTCCAGCCCAGATTCAATAAATAATACTGATCGTTCAAACTTTACTACACTTTATTGAATCAATATCAATCATGAATTGATATCATTGATATCATTGATTGAATCAATGGTCAATCCAAATCGTGATACGTCTCTTTTTTCAAAACTGCGTCTGACTTTCCGGGTGTCTTTGGCTAATTAGTTCTCATTAGCCGCGTCCCCCACCCTACGCAATGTTTATCCTACTGACACGCCCTACATGTATATAAAATATTATGTCATTTATTTTTTGCAAAAGAATATCTATGTATTTTATATATTTTTCAGTTTCTCAATTTATGTTTCTATCGCAATAACAAAAATAGACTTACAACCTGTAAATATTGACATTTTAGTCAAGATAACCTGTCTCTTGTATAGGTTCTTAAATATTCAGAGGAAATTGGGATTTTAACTTACTGACAGGTCCGTTAATTTTTGGATTATGATTTTGAGTTAACGTTCTTAAAAATTTGATAAAAATTTTCCTATTCATACCTGATAGGACTTTGCTAATCATGCTCTCTTTTTGATTGTTTACCAGATGCCGATGACGATCTCTCGAACAGAAACCACATTTCTTGCAACTGTTAACACTTATGGACCAAGATACTGAGACCAGAAATGCGCGAGCAGCTACTTTTCTTTTCGATTTTCTCTATATGTCATTTAATTTATTTTTTCTTTTATTTTGTTTTTTACGTCTACTTCTTGATCTAGCGATAATCATAAAAAGAAACATATTTTTAAGTCAGGTAAGCTGAATTTTACATTTGAATACTAAACGTTCGTCACACTTCAGCAAAAGAGTCATTATGTAGAAATGAAAGCGCGCAAGAGACAAGAGTCGCTGCGTGAAAAATTGTAGAGATACGCTGCATATTGTAGACATCTTGCGGAGTAAAGTGGAACTAAATACCATATAATATTCTCAAACATTATATGCTATTTGTATATCTTACGTTAATTTGCGAACATTTTACAAGTGAAATTATTAGAATTGATAAAATTATTATTTACGTAGAATTGATGGAATCTGAAATTTGCTGGAATAAAATGTCTAACCAATAATGTAATATTAAGCATTAATACAAAAGCACAATCTGTAAATTGAGTACTTCGATAAGTTGAACTTGAATGAAATATTGTAATAATCATATTTGTAGAAACATATTTTAAAAATTTTAGGAAAAACTTTTTCCATTAAATAATCTTTGTTTCTAAGTTTTTAAAAATTGGCCAAATTTCGTTAATTTAAAAATTATCTCTAATTATGATCGAAAGTTAGTGTCTCACGCTGAAGTATTCAAAAAAATTATTATGAATTATTTTATTATACTCACAATGATACTAAAATTTTTAAAATCTTGAAATTAATTAAAATTAAATCGTCATCAACATTAACACCGTGTTTCTTCGTCATTAAAATGATAAAATGTAAATTACCATACGATATAAATTATAATATGCTTGAATATGCGTTCTAAAAATTTTAAATTACTTTAAGAATGTAGTGTTTTTTATAATGTATTTCATTACTTACAATTCGTCCTATTATAATAATAAACTTTATATACTTCAACTTTTTACTATTATTTTAGCAGCACTTATATTTTCTTAAGCATGCTTTAATTAATATAAATAAAGTGTATATTTTTCAACCGTTTACCATGCAAGGAAATATGCTGACCGTTCCATGTTTTACGTAAGATTATTCGACAGACGTTTGGAAACGTTTCACGTTAGAACTTCCTATGATTAACTTACGTTCGCATAGGATCATTCAATGTCATTTCATATGATGAAGCATTTATACAATAAACGTTCTCACGCAACAGTCTTACTGGCTTACATATGATTGTTCCCCGATATCGAATATATAAATTTTGTTTTGTTTTTTTTTTTTTTTTAAGAAATAGCAAGTTCTTTTTTTTCGTCTAGTCATTTTTTTAGCATAACGAAGTATCATATTAATTTACATAGAACAAGCGACTATATTTTTTCATTGTATTGTTTTAATTATATATTTCAATTTTCAACCAAATTTAATACCAATAATTTATCTTGAATAATAAACTTATTTTCTTTATCAATTTGGCGAGTTTCAAAATTATTGGCTCAACATAAATATAAATTTATAAAACGTGTTCTGCAAAATGTACCCTGAAATAACTCTAATCCAAAGAAATAATTTCATAACTGTATAAAATATGCATTGCGGAATGAAAATGTTGATATTTTTTTGTAATGCAACATTTGTCAAGGTGTAACGAATCAGCATGTACTGTTAATAACAAACAATATCAAAGCTGCGATTTAAATAAGCTTCAATTTTGTTTAATCGAAAATGAAATGAAACTATACTTAAGTCTACATAGTTAAGTTTAAAAAAGATAAACGTAAGTTAGCTAATAATTACACACATTGTTGACTGCTCTCGATTTACATGACCTAATAATATATATTCGTCGATGTGTTCCTCCTTTTATCGTAAACCACCAAGTTTGCCTTATCATAGCAAATACGGACCAACGGACTAGAGTAGGACGAAAAGCTACACGTGACGTCATTGCAACCTCACGGTTGCTTATCTCTGTCGCTCTTATTGTAATGTGACGTCTCTTCATTCCCAGCAAATTGATAAAATTTCTATCTAAAATTACCTTTACTATCGTTTCGAAATTGATAGGATTTTTAGCAAACATGATGACAAATACTCTACTGCTTTTTGCATAATCCATAGCAAACTCATTGAAATGAAAAATTATTCTCTCAAGTTTTAGTCTTGACCACATGATCAATTTCAATATGATTATTATTAGCAAAACGCCAAAATGGAGTTGCTTCAGGAATTTCTCCGCTTTGATAATAATCAAACTGAAAACGAGTTTAATCAATTTCCAGTCATAACGGAGATAACAAAAATTTAATTAATTAATAAAATAACGTATTTTCCAATATGATATTACTGATGGCATTGAGTTTATTATTAAGTTTATTCATTTTCTGATTGACACTTTATGCAGACTGACAATTTATCAATCTATACAAAAATAAACTTTCGTTTCGTTTTTTTCAATTTCACAGAAATACTTTCTGTACAGCATAGAAAATTCCTCCCAATAATGCGACAATCCAATGTCTTCTGCACGACCTAATTTAAAGGAATACTTTTGTTAGAGTATTGCTCGAGAATTTTTGAAGCGTAACTAGGTTTGATGAATTTTTCTTATAACTTCAATAACCAATTACTTGTCTTGTTGATCACAAACTATAATTTTATATGATGAAAAATATTATTTGTCGAATGAAAAATTCAAGTACAAACATTTTGGTGCATTCAAAAATATTGATAATTTGATTTTCATTAAGTATAATAATCTAAAAAATGCAATCTATCATATAAATAAATTTTATTATTACTAAAGAATTGAACAAAAATTTTAGTACAGAAAAAAATACTAACTATAAGTATTTAATAAAAATGAATCATTTTATACCAAATTGAATTTCAATATTTATAATAAAAGTTAAGTAAATAATATGAGACAAACTATTACAAGTTTAACTTCTTGATAAATTGTCAGTTTGAAAATATTTTCATGATTCTTACCATTGTTTACATTTTTTATATATCTTACGATTTACATATTCAATTTCAAACTTCAACTTTTTTATACTTTATATATCTTCAGGTACCATCAATACTATAAAAGATGAAATATGTACAAATTCACGCAAGAGAACACCGTCGAATATTAGGTCGCTGGTTGACAGAACAAATATTTGTCGGTCATTTGCCATCGTATTTTTCATTTTCTTTTCGTAAAAACTCGTTTCGAAACCTTGTTCTTTTGACTACAGATGAAACCAAAAAGACAAATATAAAATAAAACGTCACGTGTTCCGATATCGTTATCAATATTTCGTTTGTTTTTTTTTCTTTTTGTTATTTGCTAAAATATCCAATTTTTCATCAAGACCAGATAATATTAATAAATCTAAAGGTAAAAGATAATCGAGTGTTTTTTGATTAAAAAATTACCTAAAAATTAATATCTATATGCCTTGAACTGCTTTCAGGATTCAAGGAAAAAAATTGGTATCGTTCCGTTCAAAGAGATTACAAAGTTAATAAAAAATAATTTATTAAAAAATAAACTATTATATGATATAATTTACATAAATTTATTATGAAAAATTTACATCATTAAACTTTAATTATGTTGAAAACTGTTGTTAATAACAAATTATGTAATCCATATGCTTCGCCTTAACTCAAGAAATAATATAAAAAGCAAACGATGCTGATTACAGGTATATTATTACAGAAAAAATCAATATCTTTCTCAAAGCATAATTTCGTGTTGCTCTTTTTAGCTCAATAGCTTCATTGTTTGACCTTTTTTAATCACTACCTTTACTATAAAATGGAGCATATCAATTAAATAACAAAAACAATTTGAATCAATTGATTTGATAACTTCTTATGAAATTTATAATTTTTTGTAAAATTCTTTTTCATTTCATGATAATATGTAATAAGATATTGAATAATTTTCAACCAGATTCGTTGAGATGTTTATAAATTAATCTTCATTTTGTGTTTTCATTTATTATGCACAACTTTCCGTGCGTTAACATATGTCACTGTTACGGTGAGTAATTCAACAAACACTTGCATTTTACTCCCACTTCACAAGGTTTCATTGTAATTAATTTGTTAGTTTATACAGACGCCACCTTATCTTCAGGATAATTTACACTCGAGCGACGAGCAAAATCCCAGAGCTCAATGGATACATCTCTATCCATCTTTGCAGAGCAAGATTGATACCTTCTCGCACGTGCAATTCTATTTGGAGGGAGATAATTGCAGTTTGGACCATCGAGTGCATTCTTATATCTATTTGCTAACCGATTTATAGTTAATTAAATATAATCTCAGGTGAATAGGCAGGGCTTATCAAGTGGTACCAGAAGATACATCTAAAATAAGCTTTTGAGATATTCTAGATTGTCGAAACGTTTCTTACTGTTAAAAATATAGTATTATAAAAATTATTTAATATTTAATCTACTAAATTCTGCTCAAAAGTTCTGCAGAAAATCAATTTCAAAAATAAATAATTATGTGATATTTGAATCTTAACGGTTCAGCATGTTTAACAAATTCAAAGATATTTGTAATCTCTTTGATAAAATGTATACACTTGTACTTTTATTGGAGCAATTTCGAATAATAAAGTTACTGCATTAAAGCCAATAAAAACAAGTATTACTATTTCATTATTTTAAAAATCAGTTCATATAATGTATATTCTTCACAGTTCGATGCAAAACAATAGTTGGTGCCAAGTCAAGACGTAATGTATTTTTGAAATAAAATTTAAAAATAAATGCTATTGCTACATTTACATTTCAGAGCATAGCGTATAGAATATATAAAACAACATGAACATTTCTAGAATGTTTGAAAAATAAAATGAATATGCCAATGGAACACTGATCATGGATGCTACTTGTGCATATATCTAGATATCTGAAATCGCAGTTGTGATATGGAAAGTTGTAGATTAATATTAACTAGTGAATAGCAAATTAATTGCTGTAACAGAAAGTTCATATAAACTTCTAATTTCATTGAAAATTTGAAATAAAAGTTTTATTCAATATGCAATTATTTCCTAATCTTCAAAGAATTCTATATATCGTATATGAATGTAATTGAGAATATAAGCCAAACAACTTGAATTATGTAGGGAACAAAAACAACTGTCGAGTATTTTATCAACATTCAGTGGGTAAATTGTTTCACTGGAATTTAGCGAATGTGTCATGTTAGAATATACTCTTAAGTAAAATATCTTGCACCAAAGGAGTGTTATTTGGGTATTTAGCGCGCGTCTAACAGGTATTTTGATTTAGTTTTAATTGAACTGAATGTAACGAAGCGTGACCTATCTGATGCAAATAATTCTTAAAATTTCTACCACATCAATAATTAAAAAAATCATCGTTTAAATAGCATATAATATATTAACTTTAATAAAGCATATTTTACTCTAATTAAATCGCTTACATTTACTAATATTGTTAAACATATTCTACATATACCTTTATTGTATTGTGTTGACGTTTATATTTATGTATTCACATTTTTTATAATTTATCATCATAAATTATAAACTAATATTCATTTTAACAGCACATTCGACATTTCAAAGGCAAAAATGAATGTAAAGTTTTTGTCTTCTCAAAGCAAATACAAATTGAAATAATAAAATAAGCTGGAAATAAACATTAAAAAAGCTATATTTTTAAATCTTCAAAAGTGTTTATAATTGGATTTGTTGCAGTTTTATTTTCACAGTCAAAAAATATTTATTTTTATTAAATTATACGTGTTTTAAGTGTTTATTGTTGAATTTTAATATGATATTAATATTTATTGAAAAATCGTTTAAATACACATTCATATTTTCTTAGAATCACTTATAAATATTATATTCCATTCAGTAAAATAATCATTTGTACATGTTTAAAATTGGTTGACAAAACCATTTCAATTCATTTTTGCAAAATGAATGCAAAAAGTTAATATTGTTTTAATTAATTTGCCAAAACTCAAACCAGTTGCTCTAATCGTACCTAAGATAATCACTTGTACATGTTCTGTTAAACACGTGTATACAATAACACACCTCTATATCTATATATATCGTTTCTTCCAATTTCGATGGTTTATATTTATGATTTTATCTAGTTGAACTTATTTCTATTCCGGAATATTGAAGGTGGCAACTTTAGAATTTAAAGAAATTCTTAGTTATTAATAATATTACCATCCTTATTCTATCTATTTATCAAATATATTTATTATCTTTTAAGATGAAATATGCTTAAGATCATTTTTATTCAATCTTTATCAATTTCGGGATTATTAAAAATTAATTCCAAATATTTTTATTTGAATTGAAAAGTTGAAAGTTATATTTTCTTTTGTTATCGTAAGTTTTACTCTTCATTGTTAAATTAATAATGTATAGTAAATATTATTCTTTATTCTTTT
>JABFQD010000862.1:0-21736 GCA_022817045.1 Psix sp. ZL-2020 | reverse complement strand
AATTTCTCATAATTTAAACACTAATAAAAACAATTCTGTAGTAGCGTTTCGAAATTTTATTATTTCTTCATCACATTGATCATTTGTGACATAAGATTTGTAATCTATAAATAAATTATATTTAATTTTTTTTTACATTTCCTGTAATATTTTATAAAATTATTATATTATATATGCCGTTATATGTTAGTACATTTAGATGATTAACAAATTTATACTTTATTTTTTCAGGGTGATTTCCTTTCCTCTGATGACTTATCTTCAGAGATTAACAAAGATTTAAAATCTTCGCTCGATGACTCCGTGAGCTGTATTTTACAAGGCCCTAACATAAAAAATCCCTACTTTTATGTTATGGCGTGTTTATCGGATTTACATACTTTATTTTCCAAAGCTAAAGAAAAGATGACGTCCAAAAAAAATACAAATGCAGAAACAAAATTTCCGGGCAAATTTTCCGAATCTCGCAAAGTTTCAAAAAGAACGTCGTTTGTAAAAAAGGATCTTCTACTCTGCATTAAAAAGTTAGAATATTACTTATCTTGGGTAAATTTTCATTCTTGCAATCGAGTGAAAGAAGATACCATAGCGAGTAAATAATGTTTTTATACTTTTGAGATTGTATTATACATTGTAAATAAATATTTTAATAATGAAAAATACATTTTTTTAGTGTTTCATTACAATTCAGTTTCCTTTGACATTTTGAAATGCTCTAATTTTCAACGATATTTTGAGTTATTATAGTTTTTGTAAAGAGTAGATTTTAGTAATAGTTTGTGATCGATTAGATATATCTTAAATATATAGCAATTACAAGATGAAAATTACAAAAAAATCCCAACATGATTTTTTTTTTGACCCCTGCCAGATGTTAGGTGGCTAATTGTGTAAAAAAACTAGCATGACAAATTCAATCTAAATAACTTATTTTTATTTCTTTTTATAGAAATACTTTTTATCGTTAATAAAATACAATATATACACAAAATAGTAAAAATGCATTTAGAGTCTGTTACGATGTAAAGCATTTCATTGATGACTCAATTCCTCATATTTGCTTTTAAGCTGAAAAAGAAAAATATACTGCTTAATTGTTGTATTTGTAAAATTAATTTTAATATTTAATTCTTATTTCAACTTTTTTCAAATGTCTTCTTAAATTTAAAATAATGTGAAATGTTAACCAGTACTGCATTTCTTACTTTTATAACTTGATTTTGTAAAGACTCTGCATATTGCTTCAATGAAAGATCGTTTTCTTCTGTCAATTCCACAATGCGTTTCTCGATGAGTTTTTTCTTTTCTTCAATATTTCGCTTGTCCGCAAAACGATTTTGCATTTGTTTTTGCATATTTGCTAATTCACTAAAAATACAATAATTCATATTAATTTTGTGAAAATTTGATAAAGTTTAGTCTTTTAGAAACATCCAAACCTTTCCAACTGTGATTTCTTTGCAATCAACTCTTCAATTTGTTCCTGCGATTTCATTTTCAAATTTTTTAAATCTTCATTAATAAGATGCATTTTATCGTTCTCGTCCACCTCACTTTCCTGCGAATGTTTTATTTGTTCTATCATATCTTTCATAGTCTTCTGAAGATCGGCACAACTTTTTATTTTTGTCCTGAAATTCATTGAAATTAAATATAAATTATTAAAACAATTATTTGAGTAAAGTGACAATAAGCCAAAGTTAAAACTCACATATAGTTTTCTTCTAGTTGATTATACTCTTGACATTTAACCAGCAGCTCTTTGATCAGATCATTTTCCTCTTTCCGTAGTTCTAATATTTTGTATTTATTTACATGCGATTCTCTTATTTGATTTAATGCTTCCATTTTTTCTTTTTTGAGTTTGTCCGACCTAAGTAACTGGTCCTCAAGTTCCTCAGGAGATTTGACTAATTTTTTTTCCATCATCGATTTCAGTTGTTGCGACTGAAAATGAAATTCAATTACAAAATATAATTTCATCATTTTGATATTTTTACCTCTTTAAATTCCACTTTCAAACGATTTTTTTTTTCAATAAAAACCATTTACATATGTATATTGAATTATAGAAATAGATTAACATAAAGTTTACATGTATTAATTAGCAATTCATAAATCTTATAAAATATTTTCATATCCACAATGTTTATTTATATAGTGACTCTCATTAATTCCCTGTTAACCAAACTGGTTATACTATCCTTTACACCGTCAAGAGAGAGCGAATTCAATGATAGTTGTAGTCTATAGAAATAATTCGTTTAATAGATTTTTTTATTTTTTACTCTATTTATCTTAGTATATATAGTAATTCGTAAATGTTCCTATTGTTTAATTTGCATAAATGTAATTCAATTTCCAATATAAGAGAATTTCGTTTAATTAACTATTTCTTATTGACGTTTCGATATATTTATTATTTCATCATCAGATATGTTGATATAGAAATCCAAAATTTGTCAAAAAAATGTTAATAAAAATTAAAAAGTACTTAAACAGTTCTGTTTTTTAAATATTAGTATTTTTACATTTATTATATTATTTGGAATGTCAAATATTTATCATTAAAATAGTAAATATTACAATGATATGACGACTAGAAATATATACTATCTTATATCTACTATTTTTTTATTGTTACTAATATTTATTTACCGAGTGAATATCTCCCTTGAGTTTTGACAAAGATTGCTGATTATTGTTGTACACTTCTTTAACTTCATTTAGCTCCGTTTGTAAATTTGCTATAGTTTTGAATCCATCTGATATTTGAGCTTTACAATGTTCAATCTCTTGTGTGAGCTAGAAATAAAATTTGTTTAACAATTATATTACAAATTATCAGTAAAAAAATACACTTTTTTATAATATTTTATAAAATATTTTTAAAGTACATTATTAGACATTTAATTTTTTTATGATTAAATACTTGAAAAAAAAAATCGATTTTATATTACCTTTTTATTGTCTGCAATAATATTCTCTTTCTGATTAGTAACTTTAATAATTTGTTCCTCCATAGATTTGATTTCAAAATTGATCGATTCTATTTCCCGGCATTGAGCCTTCATTTGACATTGTTTTTCCTCCATTTCCGACTCTTTATGTTTGTAATAATTCAAAAAGTTGCTCAGATAGCGAAAGCATTTGTTGATTTTCTTCGAACCTTCAAACAATAAACAAAGATGAAAAACACGAATTTATGAATAATCAAATAAATTAAAACTATCAAAAGTACTTGGATTTATTATGTCATCGAGAGTGAAGTCATCGATAGAAAATAATTTCAAAACCGATGCTAAGGCCGTTTGTAAGTTGATAATTTTGACTGCATCGTAGGTGTATGATTCTGTGAAAAGCGGATTGTCAGGCATCGTCTGAAAAAAATCATTCTCATACATTTGAAGAAATAAACTTTGTTATTGTTATTTCATCAAATACAATTCCAGAAAAAACATCAGAAATAATAATTTCGTTAAAACTAAAATTCCCTTCAAACCTTCAAAATCGCGTCAGTATTAATGCCGACTTGTGTTAAAAAATTCGTGATCACTCGATAAACGAATTCCTCATCGACGAATTGCGCTAACGGTTTTTCTTCGTCTATCAAGCCGCTGCCGATCAGCATCTCCATCGTATCCTCCTTTAGCTTCAGCTCTGAAAAGAATAAACCCACAAATGTCGATTACTGTAAAAAAAAGAATAAATCTTAAAACCAACCACTTACTTTCCGAGACATTCATTTTGACGTTACTACTTAGTTTCCCGCTGTTTTCCTCTATCACGCCGACTGAATTCAACGAACGGCCACTTTTTGAATCCGCCAATGACGCTTTAGCGCGATATTCAAACGCGCCGTAGCAACGATATGAAAAAACCGTTAATTAAAACTGTAATATTTGTTCCTCGCAATAAAAATTAAACAAACAGAATAAAAAGATCCTAAAATTGTTTAATTATTAAAAAAAAACCCTTCATCTCCAACCGTCAAAATTCAAATTTTTTTACTCTCCACATTCAAATCTGATTGGCCAGTTCTGGATTAAGGGAATATAAAAGGAAAGACTGTTTAATTTGTTATAATTTCTCTTTATTGTTATAATTTGTCGTTCTTCATTTTTTCCCTACAAAAGTGAGGTTATTGGCAAGCCTGTAAGATGGCGTCATCTGGCGATGATGGCCGAATAGTAAACCGAAGGAGCGTTGTCGAGCAGTCGGAGTGAGCAGCTTCGGGTTGTTTTTTCGCCGGAGAGAAACGTAAGTCAAATGTCCTCGTTGGGTTGACAGAGTAGCCGGTGCGTCGACGCTCCCGAGTGCCCGATTCGTCAATCCGAGGAGCCGAACAATGGACCAGGCTCCAGCAGGTAAACACGTCCCCGAGCACATCAATGCCGACTTTCGATCACCCTTTCTAGCTTGCCGGGGTGACGTCTCCGCGTAGTTTCCAAAACTAACCATCCCCTCTCCTGGGTTTAAAATCACCCAACCTGAAATAAAGGTTATTTTCCATCAATTAACGCTTTTGCGAATCTCATTTTTAGGTTATGTCGGTTTGTCGGTTTTGGCTTGTATTTTTGTTTTTGCAAAATAGTTGACGTAGTTTTTGTGTTCAACAGTTGAGGATTGAGTAGTTTGACTGATAAGACTTCGGATTTGGAGGTTAGGTTCGAGAGAATGGGTTTAATGTATGTTTTTGGTTGGGGTTTAAATCTTGATGGAGTAAATGTTGATGAGTGTGTTTGACAGAGACAGACTTATTGATTTGTTTTTGGTTTTTGTTCAGATATCGAGCTACGCAAAATCATCGACAAACTAGCCCAATTCGTGGCGAGAAATGGCCCGGAGTTCGAGCAGATGACTAAAAACAAACAAAAAGACAACCCCAAATTCAGCTTCCTATTCGGCGGAGAATATTTCAATTATTATCAGTACAAAGTAACTACTGAACAAGCAAGTGTGTATAAACAATATTTCCATATTTATTGGATATTTTTTTGTGAGAAATAAGCGGAAAATTAAATTTATATATTGCCATTTAATCGGTATTAGTGTAGTTTATTCGCTGTACTTGTGACAAAGACAGATTTTCATTTAGTATTGAAATAATTGATTCTGCGCACGAAATGTAAGACATTATTTTAAAAAGGAGAAAATAAAAAAAAGAGAAAAAAATCAATAATATATGACTATATAAAAGTAAATTGCAAAAAATATATAAGTAAACGGTTGAAAAAATGTTGTTTTTCTTTATTTTTGTTTTATTAGGAATGTTTAGATTGTTATATATTGAAAAAATAAACGAATGAAAATATTCTTCAGTGATCGTTTAAAAAAGTTGATTTTGTCTAAAGTAAAACAGATGAATATTTAAAGTAAATTTGTTTCTGGCATATAGAAGTTGATGTATATAAGTATAGTGAAATGTGAAATAAAAAACAACAACATGATGAAAGTCAAATTATATTGATTTTCAAATAAATATTATTTTTAATTTTTTATTTCTTCGTAGAAATTTGTTAAATTTCGTAGAACTAATTTTCATTTAAATAATATGTAATTTTAATATACATTTAATTATTCTGAATTTAAATTATAATTTATTGTATGTTTTAAATTTTATCATGCTGTTTAATAAATTATTGTTGTTCTTTTAATATAAAAATTTAATACATTATATATAAGACAAAAATAATAAAGTTCATCAAGAAAATTTTTAATAGAAAGTAGCGCCATTTGGCAGATAGTAATCAATAAATCAACGAAATAAAAAAGTAAAATTGATGATTATAATAATATTGATAAAAATTCAAAATACTAAACATTAACAATGATTTTTCCAGTCTTAAAACAAAAAGGAATAAAGCCAATATCAAATGTGGGCGATCCACGAATGAATACAGTACCGCCCCAGGGGGCGCTGCCGCCGATGAATAACAACATGGGCATACAACAAAACAATGGGCTTAATTCGGTGGTAGGGATCGGCAGTCAGGGTCCTCCGCCGCTGATGGGTTCAGGTAACGCGATTCCACCGCCCCAGATGGCGCCACCGGTGCAAGGTCCACCGGGTTGGCTTCAGAGCGAGTTGGCGGCGCTGCAATCGCAGCAGGCGACTCTTCAGGAGCAGGTTCGCCAATCTGAACAGAACCTCGCCGCGCAGCATGCGGCCCTAATGGCACAGCAGCAGGGTCGCGTCGAGGATGCTGTGCGACAAGCGCAAGATAACGCTTTGAGGAACAACGCGCAGAACAACAATACCGACCTTGCGGCCTTCGACAGCATATTACAGCCGATCATCGACAGCTGCACCAAAGACAGTATCAGCGCTGGCAAGGCATGGATTTTGCAGAACGCGGTGACGCTGCAAAGTAACCAAGTTATTGCGGAACACCTTTTGAAAAAGTATAGTTTTATTGCTATGAAATTAATGGCTATTGTATGGCTGTAAACACCATAATCCGAGTGTTACAACTGATCCTTCAGATGGCTCTGCGATTAAGCAACAATTTTCTAGATAGAATTATACTCGGTTTACAGCGCCATCTAGGGGATTGAGCGTTGTAGCATGCTTTTTTATTGAAGATGGAATGATGGAATTTTCATATGGTCTTTCAGAGTCATTCAGGCGACGGTTTTCAACCACAAACTGCACATAATCTACTTAGTGAATGACGTTTTACATCACTGGTAGGTTTACATGTATTGTAATTATGTTTGTTCCCCCACGTTGTTCTTTTTTTCTGCTTGAACATGTTTCTTTTCCCTCACCAACACCGAATAATCACTCCTCGAATGTATGAAAATTCATTTTTGTACACACTGTCGAGCGACAACTAATAGATGCTGCTTTTTGTGTTATCATGACGATTTTCGTGCGATGAAATTTGGTGAAAATGGTCAGTTATGTAATAACACAACGTTGCTGTAGTGCCAGGAAGAAGACGATGGAGCTACGCAAGGCGATGGAGGGCGTGGTGGTGCCGATGTTTTGCAATACCTCGCTCGCGGCTTCTGAAGAGCAGCTTAATAAGCTCAACAAGCTCTTGAGCCTCTGGGAATCGAAGAACAATTACTTCGACGAGGGCATCATCGAGAAACTCAAACAACCGAGCGCCTCCTGGTCCGAGTACCAGTCGAATTTAGTTGCACAATACGCAAGCGCAATCACGCCCATCACTAGCTCCACCAAACAGACTTTCGACAATTACCAAGCCCAGCATCAGGCCTTCGTCAATCACGCCTTGAGACAGATACAGAATATCGAGCAGCAGAAGATGGCCATCGAGCAGCAACTTAAAGCGCCACCTCCACCTCCTCAAATGGTATTTTCATCTTGTTTCATTTGTTCAAGAATGATTAAAGACAGAAATGTAGAGTTGTTCTTTTTCTCTCTTATGCAAAGTTGTCATCGCGTCTTCAGTGTTTTATTTCGAAGTATTTTAATTATTATTTGTGTTTGTGCAGCAAAACCAACAAAACATCCCACCAGCACACACAGGACCTCCCATTGCTGGTGACATAAACTTCAGTCAGCCACCACCAGGATGGGGAGTTCCGGCGAACAGCGAGCCCCCGCCATTTTTGAGCGTGCCGCTGCCGGACTTCTCCAAACCGCCGCCAGGCTTCGGCCCTCCACCGGTGGTGCACGAGCCCTCGATGGAGGACCTTATACCTAGTATGCCTTACTTTGATTTACCCGCGGGTCTCATCGTTCCTCTGATCAAACTCGAAGATGGCGAATACAAGCCTCTTGATCCGGATGCCATCCGGTTACCCCCACCGGCGCCACCTAGCGACAGACTGGTGGCAGCGGTGGAAGCGTTTTATGCGCCACCTAACCATGACTCGCCTAGAGATAGGTAAATTTCATCATTATCTGTCTTTTTTGCACTTATATAATCTTAAGAAATCTAACTAATATGGAACCTGGTTTGTTCTACAGTGATGGTTGGGAGAAATTAGGTTTGTACGAATATTACAAAGCTAAGAACGCGGCGCGGAAACAAAAAGAGGACGACATCGAGGCGGGTCTGAGACAGAAATCGAAATCCCCCTCGCCGATTTTGAGAGCAAGCTCGAAGAGTCCCAGTCCGCCGAAGAAAAGGTACAGAAGTAAATCGAGAAGTAGGTCGAAGACGCGGTCGCCGCAGGCCAGGAGCCGGTCACGGTCGCCGCCCAACAATCACAGGCGGAACAACAGAAACAACAATCATTTGAATAGGAACAGAAGACGACGGAATAGCAATAAAGATCGTAGTCCTGATAGAAGGATCGAAAGATCCGACAGAAGTCCTACACCTCCTAGTTTCCTGTAAGCTGTGTTTAGAGTTATTTTACTTGCTAATAAACGTAAATCATAATATGCTAATGATTGGTTGTGTGTAATTTCAGTGGCTCAATGTACAGTAAAGTATCGCAAGAGATGAGTTTAGATGAGAGCAACAAAGGCCACCAGTTGTTGAAGAAGATGGGTTGGAGTGGAGCGGGTTTGGGTGCGAACGAGCAGGGCATCGAGGCGCCGATCTCCGGAGGCGAGATCCGTGACCGCACCGATCAGTATAAGGGCGTAGGCGTCAACCTCAACGATCCGTACGAGAACTTCCGCAAGAGCAAAGGTCAAGCTTTTATTACCAGGATGAAGGCCCGGGCAGAGGAACGTGCTGAGGAACGGGGTGAGAGGGACTAAACGAAAGTGCTTCAATCGCGTCATTCCAGTATCCTCATTGGCCATACAAGACTGCGTCAATTTGCATCTAAGTGCTCGCTCGGATTCTTCTTTTAATATCTGAACACAAACTCGCAATTATCGTCTCGAAATGCATGTTTTGCGTTGTGAATCGTAATGTATTTATGGAGTACCGTGTCAGATTTATATGACTAGTTGTAAAATACACATTGTACATTTGATATAAATAGACGATGAATTTACATGAAACAGGGGGGTACGTATTTTATTCTTCTTCCATAAGTTTGTTTTCTGTTCCATTGCCATATCTCATATTTAAATACAATGTTTTATTTATGAACGAGTGCCGAAAAGTTTACTTTTCTGCATGGGTTAAGAAATGTGACTTTTTTGTACAGATATTTGATATATGAAGAATATTTTATAAGATGAGTCAAGCTTGTTTCAAAAAACTAACTAACGAACCCAACAAAACTAACAGAGGTTAAGAATGTTTTTATTTCATAAATTGAAAGTACGATTAAATAACAAGGGAAAAAAGTAGATGGTTACTTTTTAAAGTAATATTGTATCAAATAAAACAGATGGTACAGGCTGATTTGTCCCAGAAGAATATACTGTCTATAGAAATGTACTGATATATAATATACTTTTTTTATAAGTGCACGAAAAACAGGTTTACTTCCTCTAAGGAAAAGAATTACTATAAAGGGGTAGAAATAATAATTGACTCCAAAATCTTATTTCCATTGATATCTTTATTTTCATTCAAGTTACATGGTTTTCTACAATAATAAAAAATGTACTTTTAAAGTTCTTAAATTAAAACAAAAAACGTTTTCGTGTGAAGGATGGAATTATTTTTTCTCTTGTGAATAATATTCGTTGGGGGCCATGGCTCTTCTCCTCCTTGGACGCAGCCTTGATCGTTAGTTTATTTGTCGCAAAACGGTTTAAGGTCAGAAAAAGGTGTTATTTTTAAATAAAAACGAAACGACGAACAATCAAAGCGGAAGATTTAAAAGTCGTTCGGACTGTTATGAAGTCGTATTTCATGGCGCTGGCCGTGGTGACTCAATGGCTAAACAGCTGCGACGCGTAACCACTCACGTTTTTGCGCTCTTGGCTTTTCGCGTTATCGTGCTCGTCACATAAACATGAAACATGAGTTATGTCTCGTAGAGACCCATCATTTATGTTCGTCGCACGTTAAAGGCGAACGTGACTTTTGACTCGCAAAGAATGTTCCAGATAAAGAACGCGTCCGAACTTTTGATAACAATTCTCGATGCTTTTGTTTTGTCCCGATTTTGCGTATTCGATTACAATTTCTCCCGGAAAAATGGAAATGGAAAAATCAGTTAATTTTCAAATCGACGAGCATGCGCGCAATGTAACTGGTCGAATAGCAAAGAAAAGCCGGTACTTTTTTTCGGTCACTCAAACTTTCGTGAACGAGGCAGCGGAAATTAGGTCGATACAAATATGATTTGGCGGGTCATAATTGCGGTCGAAACTAGATCTCGTTCGCGAATGCATGCATGTTTGAGCGGAAGTCCATCTTTAGCGGACAGCTTTAAATAGATCAATGCGCTCTGTCTCATCGTTGAGTAATGTAGGCGATGTATTTTTATTCCGGCTTGCGAGTCGTCAGCGAGTGAAAGTAGATAACAATTGTGGCCATTGTTCATAACCAATTGTTGAAAAGCGGACAGAGAGAGAGAGAACTACTTTTTAATTGCAATAACTGATGAAACAATTCAACCGAACAATAGTTCGCTTGGAGTCATGAAACCAAGATTCAAACTGTTTTTCAAAATATCCGTTACGATTTTTGAAACGTGCGCAGCGTTCCAACACTGAGCGCCATTGGATGAAATTCGGCGCGGCGGAATAACCGTAATACAAGCATCGCTCGGCCATTGTTGCGTCACTTTAACCGCCGTCAAAGAAAGATCAGTTCTTTGCATAAGACGAATTACATTGGAACATCAAAACGTACGAAAAATGATGAAATACTGTGACGTAATAAGTTTCGCGAAGCTAACTCGGTGTGAGTTATTATTTTCGCTGCTTCGTCTGGTTTGGCATTCCAATCAAGAATTCAACCCATCTTCCAGAGATTAACGCAACGTTTAAATGTTGCTGAAAAAATGACCGCCATTGTACATGATACAAATGTTTCTTATTTGTCAATAGTTACATTATATAAAGAGTTTAATTGAATATTCTTTGGTGCAGAAAAAAATGCTGTCTTTCAGTAGATTGATATAAATCTTATAGTAGACTTGAAAAATGCGCAACTTTTGCGCAACGCAAGCTGTTACATAAAACAAAGCTGTTTGTTGAATAAAATAGTTTGTTTGCTCTGCAGTGTGTGTAATGCGCGTTGATTTGCAGAAAAGTTTTTGTAATAAGGCGCGTTACCTGTCGAGCGAAGAAAGAGCGAACGCCGCCGCGTTACATTCCACGTGATTTGGAGAAGGGCACGCCTCGGACGCCAAGTCACGCGTCCGACCACGCTTCGACTCGCGTGCGCGCGAGTCTTGTCGAGGGCGCCGAGGTTCGACATGAAAAACATATTTTCATGCTTATTTATATGCTTTTCAGCGTCGTGACACGAACGCCTGTTTATTCACTGTAGTTAATTGCAACCGACTGCCTTTCTTTTACTTTTATTTGTGCATTTTTTCGCTTCAAGGAGAAGAGATGTTTCTTTTTTTTACCATTTCAAAGTCAATTTTATTAAGAGGTCATGTTCTGGTGTGTAAAGAAGATAAAAAGTACAAGTCAGCTTTGAATTAGGAAATTTTATATTTACATAAGTGTTTGATTGAAGTCAAGGTCATACCTAGGTTATGACCTTGACTAGGATAGGATGAAAGTTGATGTTGATTTTGTACAGTGGATTATAATGTAATGACAAATAAATGTTGAGTTGTTTATTCGAAATTAAGTTAAAACTTAATATCGAAAACCGAAAAGTATCATGATTCACTTCATAAAATATTGAATAATATGATGAATAAAGTTGATACATTTTTGAATATTTTAATGATGTATCTTAATGATGAATTATTTTGAGGTATTAAATCAACATTAAGTGATAGATATCAGCAATTTCACGTGTATAAAAAGACAGATGTAAAATTAATGCTAAACGCAAAACACTTGAATTTAAATAATTTTTCAACGTATATTCAATAATTACAATAAAGTTGCGTATAATATAGATCATATCTTTACTAAAAGTTTATAATTGATTTAGTGACTCTACTTAAAGTTGATATAATTTTTTTCAACTTCATCAGTTCCGGATCATTTTTTGATATGCAATTTTAAATTGTAATTGATTCGGAAACTGAATTATAGTTGAATTTGCATATTTAACCAATATTGTAGTTTATGTAATAATATATTATAAAAAGTTGATTCAATTTTGAGCACATTGTTGAATAACAATGTGTATTGAAATTTGAGTTTAATTAGTGTAGTTTCAACCTTTACACAAAAGTAATCGAAAATTTATGTTCAAAGTAGAATTAACATTATATCAATGTTTGTATAATATACAGCATACTTTTGCTAAATGTTGATGTAGGATTGAATGAGCTTATAACTAAAATTAATATGGTATTGAGTATCTCAACTTTGAATCATTATACTAATGCTAATATTTGTTTTGACTTACCGTTGAAATTTGCACATTTAATCAATGCTCAATATAAAATCAACGCGCGTTGATAAAATATTACACTATATTTAAATTTGATTTAACTTTAATTAACAGTAAAGTAATAACGTGCAAGTAATGTTTGTATTAAATTATGCATTACAGCCGAATCAAGATTATTTCATCGTTAAATGTAATTAAATTAATATTGAATTCAACATTTAAATAACGTTACTTCAAGTTTATGTTGATTCATGCATTGCCATGCTGTTTAATCAATGTTGAACAATTATTAACTTAAGCTCTTTTTTTATACAAAAATTTATTTAAACTTTATGGAAGTTTAATGTTTAAATATAGTTAAATTAATGGTTACTTAATGATTATTAATATTAACAGTTTTGATTCTGATTTTTTCAACATTGGTTATTAATGATGAATAAAAGGCGTTTCAACATTTAATCAACATTAAATAATTTTACATGTATTAAAATGACAATATTGTTACAATAGTACCAGAAATTTAATTATAAGATTTTTGATCTACTTAAAAACTGTAAAAGTCAGCTCTCGATCCATTTTCATTTTCCGAAATCTTTTTATCGTAGAAGAATGTATGTTTGTTGCCTATACAAGACTAACAAAAAGTGGAATTCACTCAATTGCAAATGTTAATTCGACGTTCTGAGACGATTAATCTTTCACTCATAGGTATTTTTATGAATCATGTATTAGATATCAGATACAAAAAGCATGCACAGGTGCATTCATGAATTACTAATAAAACATTTTTTCATTCTCAACTAACAACTTTGGAATGTCATTGTACTTTATCAACTTGAAAGATAGCCAGCTATAAAATTAAATCACCAACTTTTTTGATTTCATCAGCTGGAATGTGATGTAAGGGCCAATTCGTACCTTTAAATCAAACGTAATTAAATTCAACTTTGAAATTCAACTCCGTGACTAAATTGAAAATGTCCCTAGCAAAGTTACCAGTTCAGAATCCAGGTTCGAAGGTCACTTACAGTAAAGTTTGTGTTTGTTTGTTGCTGACTCGACTGCCTTTTTTTTGACTGATCATTTCTCGAAAGTGGCTTTTGCAACAACAACAATATTGCAAATGCATCAAGTATTTAGTTTGCAAATAAACGAGCTGCTCTACTTTTCGAGCTGCTTACCGGCGACCTTCGTTTGGTCGTTTCGATGTTACCTGATACGCGGCATACATCGTCTCATTTCTATTTCTGCAACGTTTCACTGTCTATCTCTCGTAGACTCGCGCGTGCAATTTGTCTGAGATTCATAATACTCAATTACACAACGTGCTACGAAAATGATCATAAGCTTTACGCAATGGAGAATTTACTCGGAGACACGTTTCGACGTAATCAACAGAATTTCACGATGCTTCATGGGGTCGGCTTCCAACTATGCGGACGTGGAGAGAAACGATAACGTGCCAAATATCACTTTTCTGTTACATTCGGTATACACTTTCTAAAGCCAAAGAAAAAAAAAACATGTTGGAGGATATAGTTTTACTAATTGCAAATACATCTAGATGAAATATGATTGATGATTTTTATCAAAATAGCTAGAAACTTAGAAAATATTTTTGTTGAAATCGCTACTAAAAGTGACTATAAAGAATGATGAAAAGAAATGATGATGATTTTTAGAAATTTCATTTATTGCCAATATGTTATTAATGTTTTGTAATTATAATACAAATTTTCCTGATTTATTTTCTAAGCTATTAAAAAACCATAATTTTTAACAAAAATACTGTAAAACTAAATAAAGTTATCACAACGTCAAAATTGGCGGAATTTGATATAAATTTTGAAAATTAAATTTTACTCTACTTGACACGTTACTTTGACTTTAAAAGATATAAAAATAAATTTTAGTTATACTCAATTTCATTTTGAATCACAACAATTTCCAAGTTTACACTCCAACATTAAAAAACACATTTAGTTAAAAATACTTCAGTTGGCATAAAATAAGTTGAATAAGTTTTATTGAGTGCATTCAATTTAATTTTTTAAACTATTTTTAGTAACTAAAGTAACTCAATTTTAGTTATTAGATTTCAATTTTAAATTTTATTTTATATTTAATGATGAAATATTATTATTATTATTATTATTATTGTTGCTGTTGTTGTTTTTGTTGTAGTTTATACTAACAATATTATTTTTTTTCAAGAAATGAATAAATTTTGGTTAACGTAACATTAAATTCAGTAACGTAAAACTTTACATAGACAAAAGTCTAAGCTTTTAGAAGATTTTTTCCAATATTTATTTTAAAAAAAATATACGAGATTATTTAGTTTAAATGTTTAGATTTTTATATTTCGATGTGTTAGAATAGCGTTAACAATATCAATAAGTCAACGCTTGTCTAAAACAAACTCACATTAACACATACAAAAATACAGTATAATATATGTAATGTAAGTTATTACAATGAATCTCCATATGATTTTCGATTAAGTGCGATAGGATGCGTTTTTATTATCCAATAAGGTGTAGCAAGCTAACAGTCAATTGTCTTTAAGTGACTGTGAGGATTAAATACTTTTTGATATATTGTAATACAGCTACAATAAGTTACGTGGAAAAACTTATTGTTATTGAATTTATATTTAAGATGATCTATTGATATATTTTTTCCCAACGATTGTAAATATTTCATATCGCTATTCATCAAATCCAACAAAGTACAAGATGGCCCATTTTGATTAAATTTTCTAATATCTTATGACCTTCAAGTAGTTTGTTATTTTTATTTGAAAATAATAAACAAAGGAAGTGTTGAATATCCCTGAACATTTAAATAACTTAAAAAATAGTTTCCAAATTCAAATACTATTTAGAAAATCAAAACCATTTTTTTTTTAAATTTTAAAATTTATTTCTCAAATGGGTTTTATTAAACATCTATCTTGATAATTTTTTGAAATGAAAAAAAAACGGTTATGGGTTGCCTTATTTAAAAATAATGAAATAAAAAAATATCTGTTTTCATGATTTAAAACTAAGTTCAAAGTCTGACCAAAATCGGTCGTTTCAGCAGTTAAAAAACTGCATCGACATATAACACGTAGGAGTAAAACAACGAAATCAGGTTCTTCCAAGAGTCGAGTAATCTAAATTTCATATTGCACTGCCCTAAGATAGCCATAAGCAGCATTCGTGAAATCTCGGTTTAGAGTCGTTTATGTGATAAAACGTTAAAGGGAATCCGCGTGTGAGTGGAACGGCATATTTGTGAACGAAGGCGAACGGGTAAGAGCAGACCAGTAGCTCAGACACGGTCGGTCAAAGAAGTACATGGATAGGAGGGAGGGGAGGGGAGTGGATACATGGAGGGGGTACGCTTGGTTGTCGGCGAAGGAAGTGGCGAGCGCGTGACGGGACACGTGACCGCGAGCACACGGTGCTCGCGTGACCGACCTCGTGACGTCACGCGCACGTGTCGCTCAGCGTGGTAATACATTACACGTCCACATAGTAAGCGACCGCCACCCCACTGAGCGCGCCGCGTCTGCTTGGACTCAGGAGCGTCACAGACAGCACACTTTCACCGCCGAACTCAACGGATATTCTTTCTTTTTCTAATCATTAATCCCATTGTTGCGAAAAAAACATCTATTTTTGCAATTAATTTTGTTTTTAAACATATTAACTTCAGTTTCTGAGGTAGTATGATTTGGTTTACAGTAAGATCGTTAAAAACAAATGATGGCAAAAATAATTTCAAACATTGTTGTTTAGTAAATGACGATGCGTTTTCCAAGAATTAGAACGCAAATTCCCGCCGACTTTTAATTGGCGGGAATTTGTGGTATTAGTTTTCGGTTACAATGCAACACAATGTTAACGGTTTTTTCGAACTTTCTTCACAATTTGTTAACCCTAAAAGTGGCTGAGTGCCAAAATATTTTGGTATTCAAATATTTTGTGTAAGAGTGTCTCATAATATTTTCAGTTATTCATGTGTTATCTGTTTATATAATATCTGACTGTGTAATTAAATGGTATGAATAATATGAGTAAGAGATAATTAAAGAACGAAACGTGATTAACTTATTTTCGTTAATCCGAATTATTGAAATATCTTGTTGTGATACTTTATTTCTTCTGCTTACATGCGAATAATGAAAAATAATTAGACATAGGTTATGATTTATTTATAGAAGTTAACGGTTCGCTTGATGTAAATAAAGGCCTTATTTATAAAAATAATGTCAATTAAGCAAATGTTTCATGTGTTATTTTGACTTGTTGATCTGTGATTTGAACCAGATATATTTTTATCGGTGCATTCAAAGTACGAATGGTTTATTTCAGTACAGCGTGTGTCCAATACAAATATATCAACTGATTCTACCGAATTGATCTCGGTTTCACTGCACAATCAACGAAAAAGTCTGAAAAAGTCAGAAACATTGATAACTGAAAATAAATAAATATTATCTGACCTTAATTTTACAATTTAAGGGACTTACTGAAACATATTTTGGCGGGAAAATTGTAACTCTGTTTCATTTATATGTTTATTTCAGCACAAAGGTTATATAAATTGAAAAAGACACCACGAAGAAAAGTTAATACCGCATTAAATGTATGTTTGAATTTTGATATCAGCCGATTCCTTATCATATCAACTAAGCCAATCGAGTTATAAGTACGCGTGGTGGCGCTTATCGGATTTTCAAGATTTGCAGAAAATCTTAAAAATTATATTATTCTACATTGTATACGTATTTATTTGAAACTATACAATATTGTTGGAAATGATAATTTTTTAATTTCAAAAAGGAATTTAACTTAAATATTGAAATAAAATTTTATCATTTTTTTAGTCAAATTTTCTAGGAAGCTTTAAAAGTCACTACTCTTTACAACAGAAAGAACAGTGTTATCAATTTTACATTTAAAAAATATGATTTTACACTCATGTTCCGGATTGTTGCAAAGAACGTGACAGATATTAGAGTGACGATATCGACGGTTCAGAGCGTGAATGCGAACACATGTTTACATTGGCCGCGGGCAGCGTTCACGTTGGATTTACGTAAAGAAGCCTAGATCGGAAGAATCCGCAAGCCAGAAGCGTTTTAAACTGGAGCTGTATTTTCATTAAACTTTTTCGTGTCAACGAACTCGCCACTCTGCGTTTTATATTGATCTTTTGTTCTTACATTTATTTTGATTTCGCATTGACGGACTAAGTAAAATAAATTTTTATTTTAATCCAAAATCTGGTGGTTGTCATTGTCCTAATCCTAAAATACTTGTTTCCAAAATAAACCCATCCATAAACAAATTTAACACTGATGTAATAAATTTAGCTTTATATTTATATAAAGGTAAGTATATACTTATATATAATCATTTTTATGAAAGTGAAATTTAAATGGACATACTAACACTTGTAAAAATTACATCTCAAAAATTTTTAGTTTCTTGGGAAATTGGGTATAAAATTTATAAAGATGTTCTGCTAGCTTTTTATAGATATCGTTAGAAGTGCCATATATATGATTTTATATGTAGCCTATTAGTTTTAAAAAATATGGTGTTTTATAAACAAATTTTGTAAGGATTATTATGGGGAATAAAACAGTTATTTCATGTTTTACTGTATAGTGACTATGAAAATGCATGAGAATATAAAACCTTGTAATGTAAATTTCGTCACGTGAAATTTAACATACTAGTTAGTTTGTAAATCATACAATTTTTATTTTTTATATTTTCATACTTTTTCATATGTTTCCACAATCATTTGGGTATGTGACAGAATATGAAGTTTCATATGGGTCATATGAAATTTTTGTTGTATTTCTCATATTTATTTATAACAAGTAATTTCTTTTGTAGGACTATGATCTTTAACTCAAGGAAGTAAAGATGAGCGAATTTCATTTTCTATAAATGAAAGTTCCATAGTTATGTATAATCGAATATATGATCAATGTGAGATTTTTAATTTCCATTGCATGGAATTTGCCATTTTTATGAAAGTTGGCACCGGTTCGTAAAGATATATTTATATATATTATTATGCAGTAAAACTATACATGAATTTTATTCAAATAAAAATTTACATACATGATTATCAAGAGCTTATATGTCTTTAATATATATGTATCAACTAAAATGATAATATTACGCTACAGTTACATTTTTTAGTTAGATTTATTTTTAATTTATCATTTCATGATAAAAATAAATCTTTGATTTAGATGTATATCCAAGAAAAACAAACGTTTGATTTCATTTGTTGTATATATGTTGGAAAATTACTTGTACAAAAGTAACACTGTCTTTGTATTCCAAGTTTATGCAACTAGATACTCAGCTAAATGAGTATTGGATCTGTTATTCGACCAGCTACGAATATGAGACATTATTAAATGAAATACGTTAACTAAGAAATATAACCCAAATCTGTAATTCGATATGTAAAAAAGAATGTTTCAACTTGGACTAAACGGGATAAAAATGTCAAAATTAAATTTTAGATTTCATTAATAATACAAATATAACTTTATCATAACATAATTATAAAATATGTAAATATACAGTGTTATATACATTTATATTATGAACCTATATGTTCATATATAGTACCCATATATCATATATATTCCTATTAAAATTTCACTTCACAGTTATCCATAAATTTTGTATCCTATAAGATTACTTCTCGATGATGACTCCGAGGGTTGATTTTAATCCTTTAAGGGAGTCGAGTATCAGAATTGCGTGGAGCGCTTGCATTGACGAATCACAACGCGTAAACGTGCCAAGCACGCACGAGCGGAAAGTCGCGAGCAAGTCAGCTGCGCTCTCTTAGATGTGTCAGTGAGTCGACGGCAGTAGCGAACCTAACTCCTTTGCGACAAACAGTTCGCTCGGGCGCAATCGCATTACAAATCGTTCGCGTGCGATAACCCAGTACACGCACGAGGGGAAGCCCCTAACTGTGCAACTTGGTGCTGTGTTGTAATCTTTGCACAATAAGTGTACTGTGATTGACATTCGCGCGGTCCCGTTTTCCCTCGTTCGCTTTTCCCGTCTCACGTGATTCACACACTTCTGAATTTCGGATTTTCCGACCGAGTGTTCTATGCGGCAAGATGATGGAGACACAAAATTACTGGGAGGAAAGTGCCGCCCATTCGATGCCTGTCAAATACGAGAGGTCAGTTGAAAGATCAAAATCAACTCACGTTTGGTGCGTTATCCGAGAAATTTTCATTTTTTATTCGCGGTTTTTCTTATTTGAAGAAAAGCCCTTTTGTTGTGAACCCAAAATGCTTTTAAGGGTCACCACTTGCGCAGGATGTTAATTCGATCTTTCCCGATGGTCACGTGACTTATATAATTACCATAAGGTCTGAATTCGATTCTGACCCAGTTGTCCTGACGTGATATTCGCTGTGGAAAATTTTCTAATCATTTTTGTCCGACGAACTACTTTCCATCCGTTTGTTCTCCGAAGTTTACACGAGCGAATGTACATTTTTTAAATTTGCAAGTACTTGATTTCCTGAAGTTGTAATTTTTGAAAAATTGCATTCATTATGACTTGCTGTTGCTAATTAAAAGTAGCTTGAAATCGAAACTTTTCTACCTCGAATATATTCTGTGACATTCATGTACGATGGTAATCCAATATTTTCGGATTGAATCATAATTTATCTGTTTGTACCAGACAGATTTTTATCGGAGATTCAACTTTCACCTTATTTATCAATTAGACTTACCATTAGTAATTATAAATATTGAATTTTATTTCATCTCGTGTTTTATTTTTATATATTTTTTTAAAAAATATCCGGTTTATCGATATGAGATAAACTATATAAAACGGGAAAGATTATATATAAAACAGCAAAGTATATATTTAAATATAGTAAAAAACAATTGTCTTATGACAATATATATTTAAATAAATAAGAAATCATCTTTTCCTTTCATTCATATATGTGTCGATTTTTTTCTATACAGTCATATATAAATTTGAACCTTTATATATGTTACATTTACATTAGGAATACATGTTTAGTATATGATTATATATAACATTCAATATGGTATTTATATATAGACATATATGTATAATTAAATACTTTTATATGTTTATATTTATATAATAACAAATGTAAAACATATATTTATATATGGGCCTATACATGCAGATATTTTACACTTTGTTAAAGTTAAAGAATGTAAATATTTATACATGCGGTCATATACGGAGAATAAAAATATATGAACCTTATGTGCTTTTCTTCACTAGTTGCATATATTAAGTTTAATACTATATATGGTACTTTTATTTTATGAAAATACTGTATACATCCTCTATTGAAAAAGTCAACTACAAATATTCCACCAATATAATTTCTTATATATAATCCTACAAATATAATTTTTAAATTTCCAGTTTATCGTTCTATTCTATATCAATTTTCATTGTTATCAGTACACTTTATATCATTTCCACCATGTCAGCGAATTTACACTAAAACGCAACTTTTCAAACCTTTCGCAGACAACGTCTTCTCTCTGTATGCAATTCAACTGCGAATTCGCATATCCGACAGCACCATATACAAAACAAATATTCCACAAGGCCTGACTACAATCATCGTGTGATGACCTCGCGTTTGCGCAGACACTTCGCTTATTACGACTGGATTTTTTTTGGGCTATTTTTAGCTATCCGAGACGGACGGTTAACGTGCCAATAAATCTTTAAAATCTTAGCTCATTTAGGGAGATTCTGATTTGTCAGAACAACACGCTGTTAGTAAATTACGCTAATCGCCTCACATTCTAACGTTGAACATTTATTTCGCGTAGCGCGCGTGCGTGCTATTGCAACATTTTTATTATGAACAATTAATGCCACCCGACGAGATCGTGACGATTCTTACAGCGATGATAACTCTCTTATCTTAGATACGAACAAATCGTGCAAATCATCCTCCGGCTTTTCTTTCTACTTTCGTGTACTTTTCGTACGCAAATCGCCGGATAGTCAATGAATCGGTTCGATTGTTCGTTCTCGGAATACAGTTAATCATGTGGAAACAACTGATAAAAGATATCAGTCTCGAGATAACACTGGCTGAAAGCAGATTCAAATCGACACGAGTTACAATACATTTTTCGATCTATCGAACTATTCGATAATCGAAAACTGTCAATTACATTACTACTAAAATTTTTATATTTTCTTTGATACAAGATACATTTTATTTTATCGATATAAGCCGATATATCGATAAATTGAAAAAAGATACAAATTTTTATATTTATTGTTAATTTTGAAATGAA
>JABFQD010000861.1:0-21738 GCA_022817045.1 Psix sp. ZL-2020 | reverse complement strand
ATGTATGCATATATGATTTATATTGAATTATAAAGAATAAAGATTAGATATAATAGGATTAAAAGTTGCAAAAAATATAACAAGGTATTTGGTGTTATTAATAATTTGTGAAAATTGTGATAACCAAAATTATGAGCGTGAGAAAACGTGAAGAATTCATTGTGACCTTTATAAATGATTTGGGCTTGTATTTGAATTATATTTCGGATTCCAGCATATCATCAATTGTGTAATATGATAGAAAGAATGATGTCATTGGATGAAAATGAAGACTAAATGACCGAAGACGAAAATAACTTGGTCTTTTTTGCGAACTAATCATTTTGCAAAAATGATATGCCCAACTGCGCCACGCACTGCTTAGAGGCAAATACACAACGCTGGCTAATTGACTAATCAAAAATAATATTTAAAAGCACAACGAAACAAGCCTTGACTGGAAGCACGTTTTCAACGCAGCTGAATGTTAACAAACGATTTCCTCCGATCGGCTCTATCTGCGCAAAAAGTAGTTCAATTATCGACGAAAAGTTAAATTAACTGCAACGCTACTTCCGGCTGAGTAAAAAACTGCGCATAAGTAGCGATAAAAAATGCGATTTTGACAAGCGAAGCGCCAGGTGAGAGAGAGAAAAAGACGAAATTGGTGCGTTGATTGATTCTAACCTCGAGTATTATGTAATGGAACGCAAATTGCGAGGACTAAAGCCGAAGCTAAGGGCGACAAGCGTGCGGTGACATTCGGCGGTGGGATCGTGGCGAGCTATGCGAATCCGCGAGCCAAAACACGGCAGTCGCGTGACGCTGGCTGCGCGTAATTGACAGGTACAAAAAGGTCAGATCTACAAAATGGAGTACTCGCTCGAGATGAAGAAACGACGGGACTGGTCGAGCCTCACCCGCGGCGAGATCGCACCGCTCGGTGTCGGCGGGACACTGTCGACAAACGTGGCAACAAACGCGGACAAGTGGGCGCGCATATGGAGCAGCCTTAGGCCCGGAACGTGTGCGGTGTCGTTGAACTTTTCGCGTTCGCGATGCCGCAAGAACCATCGGAATGCTGCAACTCGCCGGTACTCGAGCTGTCAACTTTTTCCCACCGACCGTTTCCAACGATCAAGTTCGCAACAATGAGAGAGGCGCAATCTTAACTGACGATTCAAAAGGGCTGACGGTTTTAGGTTCAAAATGGTATCGAGATCATTAGTGGCTTACTTACTGTTGGAGAAGTAACAGAGGCGTGTCGGTGGTGTCCGGGTTAATGGGCGAGAAGCGCGGCGAAGGAAAGGCTCTTTCCTCGAGCGGTTCATAAACGAGCGAAGAAGCAGCGCGCGGGATAAGTGGGCATGGTTTGGCAAGTTGCAACACCACGCCTAATGCCTATGTAAACTGGCGGTGTGTGAGCAAGTGCGGCTGGCGGTTGCCACGAGTGCCACGCTTGCCAGTGCTATTGCCTAGTCTCGCTCAGTCTTGCCACGTATGCAAGTATGACGCGTAGTGCCGTCTGTCGTCTGAGGTCCGTGCTCGTCCGACCCGACTATCCGAACGCTCCGAAGCATCGCGCGACGCCACCAATCGACACAAATCTAGCCAAAGGTCGAGACGACCGCGCACTCACATCCCATTGGAGCGCGCGGAGCTGCGTTCGCAAATCAACCGGCGACCTCTTCTTCTCTAACAGACTGTCTCTTTTGACCGAGTAGATCCAACCGAAGCGATCTCAACACTGGTGTATCCAAAATGGGAGTTTCAATTGTTACACGAAAATCGCAACGCTGGCTGTGTTCATTCGCAGATTATAGTTACTTTGTGCAATAAGAAATTGCTTTTTTATAGCCAAATGTCTCGTCATCTAATTAGAAATTGCTTTTACTGCAACAGTTCTTTCTCAGTCAGAGAGAGATAGTTTTCTTTTGAAACAATTCAAACCGTTTTATAGCATAGTTTAATAGAGATAACATCGAAAATTACTCTTCTTTTTCAGTTAAATAGCGTACAGTTATGTAATGAAGAATAATTGTTTCTGATCATTTTTCTACATTGTTATTCACTTTTTTTACTCACAATTAAAGACAGATTTAAAATGCATTAATTACAATGAAAGATCTATTATTGAATACTGTTGTCACTCGATAAACGCATTAAGAATATGAATCTTTACTTTTAGTTAACGACAAATTCTGTTTTTTCATTTTCTTAACAAAATCTAACGAAATTGCTTATCATTTAAAGAAGATATAAAACTATGTACTTATATTCTTTCAAAAGTACATATTTAAAGAGAAAATAAAATGTCCAAAATGTATAAAATGGAAATGAAGCTTTTTAAACTGAAAATAATTGAAGAGTAAATTACGTTTTTTCCGGTAAAACTATTTTGAAAAAGTGTGAGCCAATTTGTCGTCGCAAAAAGTATTCAATTTTATTATAATCTTTGTATTTTAATAAACTCAAATAAACACGCAAAAAGACGTCTATTTTATTAAACCCTAGAATAAAAACTCCTATTCATATTTATTTAGTTTATGTATTGTAATTAAACGAATGTAAATATTGTAAAGATTATGGTAACTATCAATTATCATAATCTACAGCAAATAAGGTTTGTTAGAAAATGGCAGGTAGCTGTAAAACCTACATCTTCGTCTATTATCGATTACCTATATTTTAACATAGAAAATCAGATAATTTGAATAAATCAATTATTATTTATTCAGTGATGTAAGAGTAAGAAACCGATAAAATTATACTAAACAAACTTTTAGCTTTCAATAATTGTTTATGTATCGTAGAAAACAGTAATCGATAGTTACAAACAATATTTGATTTGAAAAAGAATATAAAACAAATCAAATTATTAGAACAAATTGATTTCATATTTTATAATGTATTATATCTTCTCCAAACTAAATGTGATAACATTGAATGTAACATTTGCCGATGCGTTTTTCTATATTTTAATAAAAATTCTGTAAATAACAAATAATGTATTATAAATTGATTAAACATGTTCAAAATAATATCTGCAAACTTCAATAAAATCAGAATCCAAAAATGACTACATATCAATATCATAAAATACCACAATTCGCATAATTTCAAAATATCACAAAAATGTCTTCCGCTCCATCAAACTCTCGTTTCAAATTTTCGCGCCATTGCGCTTAATGCGCAACATGGCAACGCATCTCAACCAGCGCCACCTAGCCTCGTTTGTTGTTTCAAACTCGTTTCAAAACAAAAACGGTTCGATCGTTTGAACTGATGTTTGAAATGTTTTTTTGCCAATAATAAATATGTAACAATTTGTTCGTTGGTTCAGTAAGTTGAAACACAAAATGACACTTTTTACAATCACAACTCAGTACGACACAGACGAAGAGACAATTAACTTCGGAACACGAGCTATTTGCGAAACGAGCGAGTTCATTTATGAATCCACTACAATTGCCACAGCCCAATTTGATGAAGAGGTTTTTTATTTATTCCTCGTTAATCGAATAAACTTTCACACCTGCTTCTTTCAAACTCAAATTCTCTAATTTCAGGTGTTGAAAAGACCAAAAGTTGTTTTACGCTTAGAAAAATCGAAGCCATGTTTAGTGATAAATAATTCCATCTCAATATTTGACGATGAAAATTTCACAGATGTGCTTGTGAAATACGACTTCGACTATGACATTCGCAACTTTTGTCTTTCGGTAAACAAAGAGTTTTTAATTATTGTTTTAAACAATGGAATTTCACACTGCATACATTTACAAACAGGTAGCCAGATCAACTTTGCCAGGTAAACATTTAGATTAAGCTTCGTTTTAGGGAATAGAATTTTTGTATTTCATTTAAGTCATATTTGCAGAGAAATTCAAAAACAATGTAATAATACTGGACATAAAATTATCAAGGCTTTTATCGATGAAGAATCGAATGTTTATTTTGTATTATCGGACACTTCAGTGTATAGGTAAAGTGTTGAAACTAATCATTATTAATAGCTGTGTTTTTTGAAATGTTACGTAGTTTTTATATGAATTCAGGTTTTCCAATTTGGAAGAAGACAAACTGCACCATTTACTCTTGGAGGAGAAACAAGAAACTGTCAATAGTTTCATTTCTGCAGCTCCTCTTGCCAAAGTTTGTGAGGGAAAAAGTTACAGACGGGTATTTCTTTCAATATACTTTATATACATCGATTAATGTGTTCCTTTTTTGGCTATTTTATTTTCTTTAATTTGCCTTCGACAAGAACTAATTGAAACTGATTTGTGAGTTTTAACGTTTCGAAAATATATGTTTTCCTTGTCAGAATCTAAAATTGTACA
Source organism: Psix sp. ZL-2020 (assembly GCA_022817045.1). Lineage (NCBI taxonomy): Eukaryota > Metazoa > Arthropoda > Insecta > Hymenoptera > Scelionidae > Psix > Psix sp. ZL-2020. The sequence goes on along the minus strand of JABFQD010000861.1, from coordinate 17,416 downwards.
TTTCCACAATTATTATTATTATTATTATTATTGTTGTTGTTGTTGTTGTTGTTGTTGTTGTTGTTGTTGTTGTTGTTGTTGTTGTTGTTGTTGTTGTTGTTGTTGTTGTTGTTGTTTCAAAAAATGTCGCCTTTAGAAAAACCAGTATGGCTGATGAGTACAAAATTGAAATATGAAGATATACAAAAAATAATTAAAGACCAAGAGAAGACAACGAAAACATGAAAGGGCGAAGATATATATAAGAATATAAAATATAAAATATTTTGGTGATAAAGTAATTATATTACATTTTTACAATAAGTATATTACAGCTTTACAATGAGCATATTTTAACGCTGTTAATCAAATATAAATAATACTTACATGTATAAATTCATAAAAATCAAACTTGAAAATGCAGACATAAATTCATACATTTGGTTTTTAAAATTTGAATGTTTTATGTTTGAATTTGTTCTATTGACAGGTATTTTGGATTGGCAAAAATTGATATACATGTTTTTGTGATTTATAATCTGTATATGAAATAATTTTTATTTGATTTATTTGTACAGATTTCATATGTGGAGTATGGATTATTCCATAACAAAGTTGCGATTGCAATGATAGGTAATGATAGTATTTACTTGTGGAGTTCTGAAACTGAAAACGGACTTGAAGTTTTGCCAGACGTTTTCAAAAGCTGCCAGAAAGTACAATTTCTCGAAGAATGCCGGTAATAAAAGTTTGACTCGTATTAATAAAACGGAATTAAAACAAAAATATTGATTTGTAATTGAATGAAATTTATATTATATATAATATATGAAAATAAAAAAGAATGAATAATTATGTATGTAAAATGTGAATAATTGATCATTTTATTTACTGTTTAATTAAAGAAAAATGATTAGTCACACATAACCATAAATAATCGAACAAATATTTTGTTTCTATAATGTTCACTTACACAATGACTCGATTTGGAATTTGTCATTTTGACGAAAATTGAACATTTTCAAAATGAGTTCAAAAAGTTGTATCTTTATTTACTATATTTTAGCTATTTATTATGTCTATTTAACGACAAAATGCTGCATATAGTGTGTTGTCAAACTTTTATCTCGATGAAAATTCACGATGATCCAGTTGATGATTTTACAATTGTGCAAGACCAAGCTAGAGGACCGATTCAAATATGCATTTTAATGGATACGTTAAACGAAACGGGGAAATCGAATTTACAGTTAATTTCTTTTCCTGGTAAGATTTTTGAGACAAATTCTATTTCAGCAATTCACAACATGATGAATATTTTGATATTCAAAAATTGCAGATATGGCGATCGTTTTTCAAATACCAGTTTCTCCAGCAACATATTTAGTGCAATCACTAAGCCACTGTGTTAACAATTTTGTGTACTTAGAAATCACATCTAAGTCTCAATTGTATGAGAAAATTTTGATTAAGGCTTTGAGCGAAGGCAATCCAAATCATAGACTCGAGCGGTTGATAAGAAGAGAAAAATTTGAGGAAGCAATGGAGTTTGCTGTCAAATTTGGACTGAATAAAAATCCTATTTATCGCGCAAAGGCTTCTTTACTTGTAAGCCGGATTAACCCTTGGGTCGAAAATACGGATCAAAATGCGGACAAACAAATGTTGATTGATATTTTGGAAAATATCTTAGACATTGGTTTTATTTATGAATGCTGCACCAAAGTGTTGATAATGGATTATAGAGAGATGAGAGAAATTTTACTATATGCAAAAAATCGAATTGTTCGGAAAATTCAGGTGACTGATTTTATAATTGAAATGTAAATTTCAATATTGAATAGTTTATTAAATACTATATTTATTACGTTTTATAATCAATCAACATTTCTTTTGCCAGGAATCGAATAATATAAATGAACAAAACGGAGAGGTGCAATTATTATCCCAAATTAACGATATGCTAAAACGGTGGGATGTTTTTGAAATATTAAAATGCAATAATCTAGATAGCAATGTGGAGCAAGATTATTTAAATCAGTGGTTACAGTTTTCAAAGGCGAATATGTTTGAAAAATGTATCAAACACTTACAAATGGTAATCTTTAGCTTTTTATCCTTCTTTGTTAGCATTTTATGCCCTTTAAAACTTCTGTATATTTGATTTATTTTGATTCTTCCTTCTTTATATTTCTATATTTATCTCCGTTAATTCTAAACTAAATCAACCGATCAAATTTTAGGGTCAGATAGAAGAAGCCAGTATTATATGGTCTAAACGATTTGCAAGCATTATGGACAATTTGACTATTGAAAAAGTACAAAGAATATTAGACTGGATAGGACAAACTGCTGATCCGATGAAAATTCAAATGTGGCTTCATCATTTCATTCCAACAGTTAAATCTATACTGCCCAATGTTTTACCAAAAATATTGTCTTGGGTTTACATGCAAATTTTAAACTTTGAAGCCTCAAAGTGCCAACCTTGGCCAGAAGTAGGAATAGACTTCATACACCACTTCATGAGTCTTTTAGATGCGAAAATTCATAGACTGGTTTGCTACACCAACAAGAATTCACAAATGGATAATTCATCTTTACAAGATTTAATAAATCTATCTCAGGCATTAAAAGATCTGAAACGAATTCGCGATGACCACAAGTTGGTTTTTTCACATACTTTTATACTTCAAAAAAATGCTTAATTATAAATTTACTTATACAATTTCATAATCGCAGGCTCTTGATTACACTGGAAATATTTGTTGATAATCCCCTTAACTTTGTGCTCATTTCTTTAAATAATGTGAATATTGATAATATTCCGAAACTCATAGACACCTTTTTACGGCAATATATTAGTGATCATTCAATGGATTTTGATGAAGTTTTAGCAACATATCTACAGGTATGAAAAAACCGTTGGAACTTGCAAAAAAAATTGTCAACGAAGTTAAACAAATGAAATGTTTAGTGTAAAAAATTGCTTTAAACGTGGATAGAGAATATTGAAAAAAGTTTAAAGCTCGTTAAATTATTGTTAAATTGTGACGAAATTAAAATAAGAAAGTTTTGATTATAAATCTAATTTATGTTTGTTCAGAGAATATTGAACGGTTCTCAAGACTGGTGGGTTTGGGAAGAAGCTCCTTGGGAAAGAAGATTAGCTGTTGTAATAACGTTTTTCAATGACGTGGAGGTAAAGTTTGCATTTATTTATTAATATTTCAAAAGTCTGATCCTTGAAAAATTAATTTCAGATTGATTATATATGTTTGTCTAGAAATAATCTTTCATTTCCACAGAATCGATTGAAATATACTTTAGCGATGTTGAAGAAAGCACCAGTTCCTTTAAGCGCAACTATGTTATCAGTTGTTGAGGCTAGTTACAAATATAATCACGACATAGTCTTTGACATTCACAAAGAGAAAAATTCAATTTCAAAAAAACTACTGTGTAAAAAATATGGATACCAAGAAATAGGTTTATGTGAGGTAACAAAACAAAATTAGATTAAAAAGTATATTCGTGTATATACCGACATTGCGATTTAATCGTATTTTATTTCAGGAGCTAATTTATTATATTATCAAAGAAGACAGCACTGACTCGATAACTGATATTTGCAACTTGACTGAAAATAACCAAGATTTACAGATAAATGCAATCACTCGATATTTGACAGTATATATTAACAAAGGGTAAACAAAATTACGATTACGAATTGAATTATTTGTATCATGTATTTAAAGATTTAATCAAATTCACAGAAACGTTGAAAAGGCATTTTCCATATTAGACCATTTCGGCTGTGATATTTCTCTTTATTGCTGCGAGTGGGTAATTAATTATACTGAGAAAATTATTGAAGCAAAGGTATGTATATATAAAATTATTATACAATGTTGTATAAATGGTTATATAACTGTTAATATTTGTATCTATACTTTTTCAGACAAGTCACACCAGGCATTGGATCGATGGATTGAATTTTGTAAAATCTTTATTGAAAAAATTATCTACTACAGCTAAGGAAAATATCGATCTCAATCAAAAGTACTCTTCCATCGACGATTTGAAAGCTCTCTATTATTTACAAAAAGAATTTGAAATTGATATTACATTGCTTGATTTGCAAACTAAAAAGAAAAACGTATTAAGCAATTATGCAATGAGATTGAATAATGGTATATTGTATTTAAATTTCTTTCCGTTATATTTGCAAAAAGATGAAAAATGTTATATTGTTAAAATGATTTTTAATTATAGAATTGAAGAACAAAACAATCACGAAAGAAATAGCTTGTGCTACAATTTTGAAAATAGCACATCTTCTTTCCATTACATCAGTATTTGCTATAAATTTATTATACAATAATGTAAAAGACATTGACATTTTGAAATATTTTATATTGTAAGTACAATTTTTGATGTATTATTATGTTTCCGAAAAACGAAAACTCCAAAATTTGTGAATAAAATATATTTGGAGAAAATTAAATTCCCTTACAAAAAGCTTGCAAATTGAATTGTTTTTAATGTTTTAATCGTGTTTAGAAATGAAGCAGATTACGAATACCTATGTAAATTGGACAATTGCAATGTTGCGGAATACAATAAATTACTTTGTAATGCAATGTTGAATATCACTGATAATAATGAAATTAAATCCATCGTTCAAATAATATCATCAAAATTACTTGATGTGTGCAATGAAGGTAATAGATATTATTTCTAAAAGCATCTTATTTAGCATCATATTACTAACTTTGCCTTTTTTCGTTATTTCCAGATGATCTTAATGAGGCAGTATTTTTACTTCCCTGGTTAAACCAGTATGCAGTTATGAATACAAGTTGCACCTCATATAACAATTTTGAATGTACAAACGTAAATGAAAAAAGGGATATTAATTGGAAACTATCACCCGTGTATTCAGATGCTGCCATTTCTTCCAAGGAATTATTTGTATTTTTCCAAAAAGCTTTCCTTGCATATTTATACTATTCAGGTATTACTTAACAAACTGATTTTATAAACATAAAAAATAACTTCAATGTAATGCTTAAAACAACACTAATAAAATTACTTACAGATCAGGATATTTCAGGATTTAAAACGAATTACATTAAATTACCTGAAAAGGTACATTGATAATCTGTCTTTTAATTGTTTATATATTAATATATTAAATATGAAAACTAATTCAACTTTTTATACCCCAAAGGATGAAATAGATAGCTGGTTCCAGTTTTTACCCATGGAAGTAGAAAATCTTAAAACTGAATTACACGATGTTTCTCTCATACGATTATTAAGATGTTTGTACAGTGAAAAACTCGTCATCCGGGGAGATTCGTTGCTACTAAATAGCTTACAATCCGTGATGCTTTCAAATTCACTTACGCTACTTGAAAAAGTCGTACAGATATCACGATTGGACTTGTACACTGGATTGGTTTGTTTATTCACAATCCCAACAAAACATGCAATTCTGCTCCTGGATACGATATTCAAAAAGTACAGCATTTTCTTACTCGATCAATTTTATTCGAAATAAACCAACTAAAAGTTTCTATTCCGCTATTTAGATACGAGAATCATATCAAACAACACAAAACTATTTCGGAATTGGGAAGTGAGTTTGATATTTTGATAGATAAGGTTGTAAGTCAGTATAACGAGTACAAAATACTCCATCAATGGGTTTTACGATTATCGAAATACCGATTGACATCAAAAGGTAAATTATAGATGACCATTTCTGTACTGAGTCAGACTCTGATATTTTATGTTTTATTATCTTTCATTTTGTAGACATTCATACTTTCTTAGACAAAGACGATACTATTAGGTCAAAGTTACTAAAGAATTTGATAGATTATTTCGTGGATACTGATGAAGATATTAATGATTTCTTGCAACTGATTCGAGACTACTGCTCTGACTTTATTCTGGATGCTCAGTACTATTTCAAACACTGTCTCAGTTCGATACTGAAATCCTGGAAACCAGAATACATAATTATAACAAAAGAAGGAAAAACAGGTTTGTATAAAAAGTACAAGATAAAACAAATGCGACAACTGTATAATATTGATTATTTGTAATGATTTAAATGTAACAACTGGTTTGATTGCAGAAATTCAAATTAGCGAAGATAAAAAAGCATTGCTGGAAAACCGATGTAAAACGTTGGTCTTTAATATACAAGACAAAGATTCTCTCCAAGAATACCTTACTATGATTAAAACACAGGTAATCACAGATTTAAAAATCTTGATTTATCACAAACAATATTTACTACTTTTCAAATTCTGCTTCGATTTGTTTCAGATAAATCTCTATCATTACGAAGTCTTTTTAGTAATATTCAATCTATTGGGAGAAGCAGCGGTAACAGAATATAACTATATATTCTTTTTAATGCAATATACTCGAGTAGGGTTAGTAAACATGGATTTTTCTTTTACAATGTGCTTGATAACAATATTCAATATTATAATTCATCTTATGAATCAATATTGTCAGGAAACCTACTAGTCGCGAACAACTAATATGGGAACAATTAATGTCAGATGGCTGCAATTTACCACCAATCGCTAAATATAGACTTCCTTATTTAACTCTGAAGAAAGAACTGTGGAATATAATAGGTAAACATTCTAAATAACGAAAGTCAGTCGAAACGTGATTTTTTAAGTAATTGATTCGCTGCATTAATTGTTGTATTTATTATATGTATATTTGATTTATTATTCTAATTTATTACTATATCTTAATTTCAGCACCTGAGCTCAATTTAAGAACGTATAAGCAATGGCTGCACATAGCACCATCTCTTTCTTTGGATAAAAACAACATCTGTGTGCTTTCAATAAAAGGATCTGTGGATGAAATATTACAAAACTATCACGCCGAAGCTAACGACTGGAACGTCAACCCAAAGAACGGATTAGTGTTTGCGGAAATCAAAACCTGCATCAACTACATGAGTGGACCAAAAGCTCTTGAAATGAGTACTGCTGTTTTGTACCACGTGATGAATAAGTTGCCTAAAGGTATTAACGGATAAGATTTAGTAGCGATGATTAGAGCAAAGATAAACATGCAAATGGTATAATTGCGTTGAACTTTTGATCTTTGCAGGTGTGGACAAAGTAATCGTTGCTAAAGAATGTTACATTCAAGCTCAGTCTTGGACTCAACAGTCGCACCTGCAGGATGAACAGTTGAAAAAGAAACTGCAAGAGGTAATTAAATATTTGAAGCTGTCTTTATACGCAAATTCTATTTGATTATTCATTTTTAAATGTTGAATACTCGTTGCAGATAAAGTCACAGTATTTGCAGTTGAGCGCCGAACATATTTTACAAAGCCATGGCTTGAGAGAAGACAAATATATGATATACATTAAGCAACTCAATCCCTGCGATTTGATCCAGGAATTATACAACCACGATAGCATCCCACTTCGATATAGCTCTGATATATTATCTCAACCCGACATAAACGCCGCCGCTAACGCCTTGAGTGAACTGTTTTCAGTGAACATCTTGCATCTTCGGTTGAAATTACTCTTCAAGTGGTTGCGCTCGAATCGCGAAGACTTTCAGATCAACGACACGTACACCGAGAACATAACGGATTATATTAAAAAATCGCAGTCGGACGAATCCAATTTGAACGAAACTGATTTGTTAAAGTAATTGGTGCACACTTTGTTGAGCGTTTTGATTGCGCTCTGGGATCAATTGTTAATCGTTGCTTTCGGTTTTCAGAGCTTGCTATTTGATTAAAACAGAAACTGAGACAAATGAGAAGCAGTTTATAGATATGTTAATTGGAATTGGTTTTGAAAACAATGATGATTACAATTCCGGCGATCGCTATCGAGCGTTGAGGATCCTGCAAACTACCATTGATGAACGAACCTTAGAAACACTGACTAAACGAGACAAAGGAACTTTCAGGTGAGAAACTGGTGTTATTTCAGCTGCTCAAATTAGTATATTTGGTTATACATCATCTTTATTCTTGTTTTTTGTGTTAGAAAACGTGTGAAATCGTTGATGTATTTGAGTGAACTGGAAAACTTGGGCTTGAGGTATACTGTGGACAAATTCGACAGCTTACCAAAAGTTGAACTCATTCAGCTTTTGCTGAAACGCTGCCTCCACCCGAAAAAAGCACTGTATCTCTGTTTCGAACTTTGCATTGACTACGATATTTATGACCTTTCTTTATGGAAACACATATTAAGACTCATGAAAACATTTTCGATGGTAACAGTCTATCTTAAAAGTATCCATTTTAAATGACGAATTTCATAATAAACAGTAAGATCATTTCTATTATTCTTGTTTACAGACTTTTGAACTGAGGAGTGTGTTGCCAACTGTTATAAATAAAAGCATGATCATTTATCTGGAAGAATATATTTTATGCTGGCAACTGATCGTCGATGAATCCTTTAATAAATTAGGAATTCGTCCAACACAAACACAAATTAACGAATGCATTGAAACGTTAAAGATTTTACAAGTTTGTCCAATGGTCTATGACTTAAAATTCGAAAAGTCGTTGAGCTGCAGTTTCCAGTCTGGCCAACCATGGTTTGCAGCAGCTCTGATTCCATTTTTAAGTAACTCCAAGAAAACTGAGATTCTGAAGGTAAAGTGAAACTGAAATTATAATAATATAAATCATAAACTAATAATATCTCAATTTTCTGTTTTTTAGCAAATTTCGCAAGAATGCAATGTAGGAGAAGTGCTCGATGAATTAAAAAACCTGTCGCTCAAAGGAGTTGTCTCAGCGTTAATTATGAGCAAAAATAATCTTTTCTTTTCTGCAAAATAAAGGTTGTTTTTGAAAATAATCTTTGGAAATGTGTCTGCGATAACTAATTCTAAGTTTACGAGCAAGAACCGTCGTCAGTGAAAAATGCAATATTTATTTTCAAAGTACATACATATATACAATTTATTCGTAAATAAATATATTTGATTAATTTTTCTCCAAATAATCAGACGTTGAAACGATTTCTTTCGTAACAGTTATTTTGTAGCCTAAATTCTCTAATTTCCAATCGACTATTTTTATTCTTCTCACCAGCACCTTGTTATCATCGTTCGGATCAAATTCTTTGACAAAATCAATGACGTCGTGTAGTTTGACCTGAAATTCATATTAGTTCAAAGTTTTCTTTACTTCTGAATATATCATTAATTACAGAATTGCAAAATGTGTCGCCTCTCAAACTTACATCAACTCCTTTTTTAAGAACTTTTTGGCCATTTAAATAGATTTTTCCATTATAAAATCCTTTTTCTACAGCACTAAAACACGAATTCAAAGCAAGTGTGAAAAACAATGACAATATCAGCATTATTTAAAATAGGATATAAATTCAAAAAACAATTTACTGTCGAGAAATTCCAACGCCAGCTTTTGCAACAACATCAATTCTCATAGATCCAACTTTATATACATATCGTTTCGAGCCATCGCTTTTATCTTCATCGTCTGTATCTTCGTCACTGGATTCTTCCATCTCTTTGATTTCTTCTAAAATCTAAAAAAATCGATGAAATTAATCAATCAAATTCAAACAACTAAAATCGCACAAAATAACATTTGTCACTAAATTTCATTACATTAAGGTAGTCGATGTGGTACAATCACAAACAAAATGTTATTGTTGTTTCGTACCCAAGTTCATGTCATAAGAATTATATCAACAAACATAAAAACAATAAAAAAGAATTACAACAATGAAAAACTGTAATAGTATTACCAAATGAATAAATCATTTCATTGAAAATAACAGTTTTGAACATGACTGTACAACACTGTACGTGATTGGTCAATCAAACTTGCATTTATTTATAATTTGTAGAAAAATTGATCACACAAATTTCTTTTGTTTCAGTATTCTGTTTCTTAAATAGAAGGAAATGATTTGTTAGTTTTGAAACAATATCTGACTTTTAGTTTTGAAGTTATTGAATGAAATGTAATATTTTTGTCACACTCGCCATAAGAGCCCATATTATTTTAGCCAACTTTGAATCCAAATATCTCACTTTTGAGTGACAATAATGAAATGAAATTTTGCTGAAACATTAAACACAATACCAACAATAACATATTTCAATTATACCAGAATCTGACTGTTTTGAGTACACGACTACCTTAAAACACAAATAACTTAATTTCCCATAAAAATATGAACATCAATTTTCCCTAAATGAATCCTCACTCGTGACTTTTCAAAAAGACAAAAAGTCAATTCCAAAATGAAAACAAATACCTTCTGCACTTTGCTGGCTTTCTTTTTAAATCTTTTAACAACGTTAAGGTTAGTTTGAACTTTCAACAATTGCGAAGAATGTTGACATTCATTTTCACCATGACCTTGACAGGAATCACTAAGTGTACTTAACAAACGAGTTTGCCTCGTTAAAAACTGTAATCTCGTAAAACTACTCGCATAATTTCTACAAATGATTTGTAAAAGAGACATTTTCAAACGGTCTGTTTGTTAAACCATTAAGGCCGATACTCATGTCAAGTGTTTACATTGCATTGCCTCTCATAAGCTCTTTTCCACTCAAATCTGTTAGTATTGTTCAATCTAAAACAAAATACATGAAATATTCATTTAACCTCGTTGTCAAAACCTGTCAAAATGACATCTCCCTGTGACCAAACTAAAAACAATTGACTGCGACCGACAAAATGTGACTCAACAATTGCATTCTGAAAACACAATTTCGGCCGTAAAAAAGCCAATAAATAAACAACAGATTTCAACCTAGTTTGCAACATCATCGTCAGAGGTCAGAAGTCATCGTACGTAACAAACATTTTGGAAGATCATCTTCAATGTTCATGTCCGCACCGCGTCGTCTTGCTGTTCGCTTTTCAAACGCCGCCTCAAGGCGCGTTTTCAACGACATTGTTTAATTAGAGTCGCTAATAGTATTTATGTCAAAGTGTTATTGACAGTTTATCCGACGACACGAGCATGTGAACGGTCAAAAATGGGATGTTTGTTACGAAAGTAGTATATTTTGACAGCTAATTATTTTCTCGCACCGCAAAGCAGTTCTCGCCTTAAGTCATTTCTTTTCAACCAAAAGGTATGCAATGAACAACAATTACACACGACACATTTCAAACCGTGTCATTTTGTCCGCAAGCATAATTGCGCCGGAGCATTAATTACTCGTGTTTTCCAACGCAATTTTGTAGAATGTTTTTGCATTGTTGCATTTCCTCCTGCCGCATTGCCAGCTTGCCATTGCATTATCAAACTAAATAACCTACAAAAGAGCGACTTTGTTTTACAATGCCTATGTGTGAGTATTGTTTGTATTACACGATCATCTCGCTGGGCAAACAAGCGCACAAAAAAGTATCCTGCTTGGCATCGCATCTTCCTGTACGATAACTCGTGTCGTACTTTCGGATCGTCGATCATTAGTTGTACGTTAATTTATTCAGTTTCGTTGCATTTGAAAATCCATGACTTGTTTTAAATAACAATGCCATATGGATAAGATAAGATTGAAACAAAAAATGAGATAAAAGACGGTCGGCGACTGAATTTCTGTTTTGCTTGACTGTTGAATTTGGAAACTGCGAGAGGTCGGTTTGAAGTCAAAGATTTCGTTACACCATATTGTACGAGAGTTTATCAAGCGTGAGATTTTAATCGCAATGTTTTGCAGGTGGAATTCATAATGTGATATGTCTTCAGAGCATTTGTTATCAGTTGTACAATCAAAATTCACCAACGGAGAAAAAATCATAACTGTATCCTTCTCTAAAATCTGTAGTATCGATTCAACAAAATCATCAACTGTCATACGACCCAACTTATATATGGAACAGAACATTGTCGAGGAATTGATGTGCAACCTTTTTTTCTTTTCCCTCCTTTTCTATCATTTCTCTCCTCTTCTATTACTTCCTTCCTTATCTACATCATCTCTCTCCTTTTCTAAAACCTTTTCCTCCTTTTCTATCATTTCCGTCCTTCTCTAGTCAGAATCATCTCTGCATCATTTTTCTTAACAAAACAACTTCAGACGACCGAGGCTTCACTAATTCAAGACTGGGTGAAGTCTCCTCGAATCATAGTCCTCGTGAAAAAAGACTCGACTCATGCTTTATTCAGTTTTCAATCTTCAAAAATACCACCGACGGTTCATTACGATCTAATCGAGGATAGTGTGCTGTCAATTAACAATGAATTTGTGTACGACATTAGTATGTACTGCTGTATTGAATTCGATTACTTAGACAAACAAATTGTGTTTGTGTCAATTCCTCAACTCTCAAAATTGAATCTTATTGATTTCAGAAAGCGACGATGATGGCCAGGAAAAAGGGGGCTCGAATGTCGTCCTGAAACTGAATACCAAAAAACTTCAAATGAAATTGGAATTGAGGCCTACCAATGAAACGAGCAGATTAGTTGAAGAAATTTTCCTTGCTCTGGATGGTAATCCTCCTGATCTTGTCAATTGCGTCCTGTTCTTTTTGTCTTCAGAATCGCAATAACCAAATTCCTCCGTTTCAGCTTATTCTAAAAATAAACCAACCGAAACGGAGTTTGCATGGACTAAAACTATGATGAATAGCTCCAAGAATTACGAAGCTAGTTCTGGCGATTCGCTGGACGTTTCTTGCGCTGTGAGATTGCTCGGATGTTACTTTGCCCGAAGGTTTAATTCCATCACTGACCAATTCTTTTTCTAGATGGACCAAAATTCTGACGTTTTTATACCTCGAAGAAATTTGACGCCCGCTAAGATGGGCAGCGCCACCAGAGAATCCGTCGTTCGATATCAAATGCTGACCAGAGAACACCTGTACACGTACGCTGAGAACTTCAGGTATAGATTTGGTCGATTGCGTTACAGCGTTACATAAAGTAACGAGATCATTTACAAACGAGATCATTATTGAAGCGTAATAAGGTATCAAATGAAGTAATTAAAGTAACGTATCAAAACGTCTACAAACTACAGAAGTCCAACGATACTTGGAAAGTTTCAGCCAAACTAATTGCAGATATAATTATCCTAAGCAGTTGCGATTCAAATCTGACATAAAATATATAATATCAGACGTTCCTGAAAACATTACCAAAGGGATATGTGAGATTATATATATATATATATATAGAGAGAGAAATATATTTTGTCACATTAAAATGCATGATAATGTGTATATCAACATTTTTTGCTGCTGCCATATTCAATAAAATAATAATAATTATAATAATGATAATGATAATAATAATAATGAATATTAAAAAAAGTATAATAGCAAAAAACGAAATGCTAAATTGTTATTACGTGTTTCAAGGATTTTTATTGGTACTTGGAACGTGAATGGTCAGTCTTCGAATGGAATCACGCTGGAACAATGGTTGAGTAGTGATGAAATCCCTCCAGATTTGTACGCCGTTGGTTTTCAGGAATTAGATCTTAGCAAAGAAGCTTTCCTTTTCAACGACACGCCTAGAGAAGAGGAATGGAGGTAAAAATGTGTACTATTAATTTCTGCGGATGGAAATTACGTAAGGAAATATTATAATATCGCTTACTCTTTTATAGACAAGTTGTCACGAAGTCATTACACCCTAAGGCCAAATACTTTCAAGTAGCAATAGTAAGACTTGTTGGGATGATGCTCATCATATTCGCAAAAGAATCTCATAAGGATTTTATAGACAACGTGTGCATCGACACAGTCGGCACTGGAATTATGGGAAAGATGGTAAGACCGAATTCATTGAGAGAATTCATTGAGATTGGAACAGTCTGAACGATTTGCGTTCGTTGCAGGGCAATAAAGGGGGCGTGGCAGTGAGTTTGTCTTTGCATAATACAACGATCTGTTTTATAAATGCTCATCTGGCGGCGCACTGTGAGGAGTACGAAAGACGGAATCAGGACTATGCAGATATTTGCGCGAGATTAACTTTTTCCAGAAATACTCAGCCGAAAGGATTCAAAGATCACGAGTACTTTGAACAAATTCCAAATAAAGACGCGTAGTAGATTCGCTTGGACTCGTTTTTCATGATTCTTTCCTGTTATTTGCAGTCACATTTATTGGTTGGGAGATTTAAATTATCGGATAACAGAAATGGACGTGCTTACGGCGAAGAAGTACTTATGTGCAGGAAATTATGACGCTGTTTTGTCCCTGGATCAACTTTCGCAGCAACGAAAATTAAAGAGAGTATTCCATGGATTCGAAGAAGCCAAGATCAGATTCAAACCTACGTATAAATATGACCCTGGAACTGACAATTGGGATTCAAGGTTTGTATGAAAATCGAATCCTGCTGCCTCTATGGTGTTATGGTGTATTTGTATATTTTAACTGCGGCGTGAAATTTCAGTGAGAAAAATAGAGCACCCGCTTGGTGCGATCGAGTTTTATGGAAAGGACACGGTATTAGTTCTATCGATTATAGAAGCCATCCAGAACTCAAGATATCCGATCACAAGCCCGTGAGCGCTGTATTTGAATCGAAAGTATGTATCTTTTTCGAAATCATTTATTGCCTTTCCGTTTTTATTTGTATTAGCTATATCGATATTTTGCTTTTTTCCAGATAAGAATTGTTGATAAGAACAAATATCGCAAGGTTCACGAGGAAGTGATGAAAGATTTAGATAAAATTGAAAACGAATTTTTACCTCAAGTTATGGTTGATACAACTGAAATCATTTTTGATACATTGAAATTCCGAGAACCGGTTACGAAAGAATTAACGATTGCAAATACTGGCCAAGTGAGTAACGGCGACGTTTATTGAGAAAATATATTTTAAATCGCTTTGGTATAATCAACTGAACAAACTTGAATTAATTATATTGTGGTTTGTAGGTCGTTGTTCAGTTTGAATTTATAAAGAAATTGGATGACACGAGTTATTGTAAGGATTGGTTACATATTGATCCATATACAGGTATTATTAATCCAGGTGAAAAGTGCGACGTTGCGCTCGAGATAGAAGTTGATAAAAAATCAGCATGCAAATTGAATTCCGGGGAAGACAAGCTGTATGATATTTTAGTTTTACATTTAGAAGGCGGAAAAGACATATTTATTACTATTACAGGTGCGAGAATAAGTGTACGTATTTGCTTTCAAAGTGAGTTGCTTTAATTACTTGAATATCTCCGCTTAACAGGAACTTATGAAAGAAGTTGCTTTGGCTGCTCCATGGAATCTTTAGTTCATATGAAAGTACCAATAAGAGAGCTTCATGTAGGCAGAATAATGGAATTGGTACGTCAATTACCATTTGTTAATATGTATGATGGTAAACAAATATTTTTTATTGTACAAAATTGATTACAATTGAATTTGTTTTGGCCATGTTTAAGGAAAACAATAAAAACTTGAGTCCGGATCCATACACTATTCCCAAAGAAGTCTGGCACTTAGTAGATAGGCTTTATCGTCACGGAATTAAAACAGCTGGACTTTTTGAAGTGCCAGGATTATTTACAGAATTTGTAGCTATAAGAGATTGGCTAGATTGTGGAAGTCAAGATCCTATGCGTATCCTCTTTAATGACAAAAGCAAATATGTAACAATATGTGTTAGCAGATTTTGTTTTATTTTATTTTATTATGGCCGCAGCTACTCTGATATGGCCATATCAGAATAATTTCCAATATAATATTTACGTAGATCATATAATAATTGCACACAAAAGTATCACAGGTCCGAGTAGATTAAAGTAATATCGAAAATGTTCGTAGTGGATTTGATTATATAATATTTGATACTATTTAATTATCTTAAATTTCCTTACAAGCATATTCTTTAGCTGGTAGTGTACATTCAGTTGCCGAAGCTTTATTATTACTGTTAGAATCGACTGCGGAGCCTCTTATACCCTACAATATTCATAGTGTTTGCTTAAGTGCAGCTTACAGCTATTTACAATGTAAACAAGTAAGTTTTCAACTCCATAAAACTGGTTTATTTATTTCGATCCAAATTTGGCGTTTCATTTATTTTCGAATTAATTGATTAATTGCGCATTTTTAGATTGTAATGGAATTGCCTGAAGTACGAAAAACCGTTTTCTTGTACATCTGTTCGTTTTTGAATGAACTGCTGAAGCATCAGAAAGACAACAGATTGGATGTAACTACATTAGGTGAGTATTTCAAAGAAATAATTGAAGAGTTAATTATAATATTGATAGATCATGTATAAATATTAAATACATTTATATATAGTAAAATGTTTAGGTGTATTGTAAAAAGTGATATTGCCATAGATGCTAATTTGAATTATTTTTTTAGCTACTATCTTTGGGTCCGTATTTTTGCGCGATCCACCTGGTACTAGAGAAGACAGAAGCCAAAAAAGTCAGGCAACGAAAAACGCTTTTGACAGAAATAAAGCGGCTTTTGTGCATCATTTTATAGTAAATGATCAAAGTCATATACTCTCCTCGTTTCCTAATGACTGATGATTATGATGAAATGAATAATCAAAAATAAGTTACTATCTTTCAAGATTTCTCGTTTAAGATTTAGATGACTATTTTGATTTTAGCAAAATTACGCGAAATTATGCTCAATGAAAATTTGTACGAATACTTTGAAATACAGTTACGTGTTATTTATGGATAGATTTGCTAATGAAAGCTTGTATTATATTATTTAAAATCAATATATATTGTAAATTTCATGTGAAATGTTTGAACAATTGTTTATTTAAAGATCACGCTTATATTAATGGAATGAAATCAACGGAGTGATGCGCTATTTTGTGTGATTATGATTGTTTTATGCAGAATAATATTTGTGACTACCAAATACGATTTTATTATTAATCTTGATTAAGTCAAAAAATAATACTCATTTCATCTGTAGCTTTTAGTACTCGAGACAAAATTTTCTATTCCAAAAATAATATTCAATGCTTTGCTGCTGTTTAATATAATAGAGCATGAATTTTTACTTTAAAGGTTTTGAGACAAAATATTGCATTATTTTCATCTACAATGGCAGTTTTAATTCAGATTGTTCATATTGCACCTTTTTGGTATGAATTTGAAAAAGATTTCCGTAGTATCAGAATGACGAAATATAAATATAATTCATAAAAAAATATGAGAAGATGCAGGATTGCTTATGAATGCAAAATAGTATACGTACTTTTAGAAATGCGATCTTATCAGCTTTGCTTTTATGACATAATTGATATGAGATTTTGATATAATAAAAATTGATACATTGTAATAAAAATATTTTTTATAGTCATATTAAATTGAAACATTTTTTAAGTGGCAATTTGTTATTTGTAAACAAAGTAGGAAGACAAAAATGAGAATTATTCTTTCGATATTTTTTTATCAAAAATGTTATATT
>JABFQD010000860.1:0-21744 GCA_022817045.1 Psix sp. ZL-2020 | reverse complement strand
AAGATTCATTTTGTATATCGTTCAAAAGTGTAACAAAGTTTCAAGATAATGCACATGTATAGTAAATTATATATTTAATAAATCAATACACAACTTAATTATTTATTCGTCTTCTATTTTTATATTTTTAATGAACCATATTGAAATAAAAGAATATTCAGCATTTTAATGGATTCTTTTAACAGAACAAAATTGTATTGAAAAACGTGATATTATTTTAAACAAAAAATAATAACAATGTAATTAAAAAGTAAAAAAGAATTCTGAAAACAAGACTTCTGCTGTAAGAAAAACGCATTTCATGTATTGAAAGGACTTTTGTTTCTAAAAAATTGAATTTAGTTTAATTTATGGTCCGAAAACTTAATTTCAATTTTCATTGCTCGCGTTGAAAGAAAAGCAAATGCAAGGTAAATAAATGGCGCGTATGTTGGGTGTTAATCGTGAGCCAGCTATGTACTCTTTATGTCATATAGGGTATATATATAATACCATAATATCTGCCAGGTATTAACCAATCGGATGCCATCCTATGAGGCTGACAGATACCTGTTAGCCATTTATTTGCCCGCTTTTCTTTTTCGTGCGAATAAATATGCATATAATAAATGAAAAGTTGAAAAACGTATTTTTAATGTTCGAACAATATAATCTTTTCTTGATATTTTATTTTAGAAAAGGTATCATAAAAAATTTAAAATCGAATTTTACTATTAGAAAATTCGATACTGTATATCATTATCTGCAACAAAAACAAACGAATTAGAAAAATTAAACAGTTACAATGTTACAAATTGGCTTGTGATAAAAAAAGGAGAGAAAGTTTTTGTTCCACAGCATATATTTCCCTTTCATTTTGAGGAAGTATTTGCAATTAAAAAACGGTTGTAGCACCTCTGGGAGCCGTATTTAACTTTGCTTAACTAAGTTCTCTTTCCGTTGACGGAACGCCCTGGGGACTATAGGTGCGTCGGCAAAGTGATTCACGGTTTTCCGATGTCCTGGGTTAACGAACGTCATAGGGCTTATGAATATTGCCGCCAATATTTGTAACACTTGAACATCGCTGCTCGATTTCAGAATATAAACCTAATCTGGTTTCATATAATAAATAATGAGAAATGCTCTTGCTTCCTGTGGTAAAAAATGTGATTTATTGTTTCAGATACGTTATCAGGTGTAAAAATGAAATCCTTCGACTTATTTGGGTCGTGAGTTAAAAGATTAGTTATCGTCACGGAAAAAGTATCAAGATTATCCGACAAGACGATTCCACCACGACGTTGAATTCTAACACCGACATGTCCTACTTGGCTCTAGACACCAATGCCTGGCAGGTAATAATGTTAATTTATTATTTTCTTGTTAAAAAAATACTTCCTATAGTTTGGCGTGTTTTTTTACGGTGTCAGGTTCGTTAGTTAGTAAATATATTTGGACACGTATTATAACGCGCGGTTTTGAATAACCATTTCAGGTGACTTTAAAAGCGATTATACAAATTGAAATAAAGCGACAGTCTAAGGTTATATGGTTATTAAGTGCTCTTTTAAGATCGTAAAGCTCATAAGGTTATGCGATTATCGCTCGCTAAGCTATCGAAGCTCAAAGCCTGGAACTAAGTAAATTATCTTCCGTGAATTGCGAAGACACACTAGAGCGCTACTCTTGAATGGTGTATGAATATTTATACTTGCGAATTCACTCGACCGAACTAGGATTCTATTTGTACAGTAGCAAAGATGTATTTCTCCGTAGCTAGACATCGAAGAATATCTACATTGTTTTCGGGCTATACATACATTTGTCTTGAGAGAACCAGACGAGACATTTTACATCTTGCATTGAAATGTTGTTATATTCGTGACTGGGTAAAATAGAAAATTCTAATGCATGTAGATTTGACCATTTAATTTGAATGAATAATAAAACTCATGAATACAAATAAATAAAAAACCTTCAGTTCCTTCATCACCTATATAAAAAATCATGTATGACAACATATAAGCTGTATATATATTGCATAAAAAACAAAATCTTTATGCGGCAACATTTATGTTACATATATGTTAAATATATGGTACCATAAATGTAACATATATGTTCTGTATATGTATATCGTATATGGGACATATATGAATTTTTACCTGGGTATTTTTTCACTAAATAGATTTTAAAAATTAATAACAGAATAGCGTTATATAAAAATAGACGATTTTTAAACTTTGACTTAAGTATGGACAGAACTAATCTCTATGCCTTCATTCTAAAAGTGTAAAAAGGTGTTATTTAACTTTCTCATTTGTAATATGAATTATGGTCATGCAGATTTGATATAGTCAAGATGATTAGTTACGCAAATTACAAACGTAAGATAATATTCCTCTGAAGCAAGAGTTGGCCTATAGAGTATGCATAATGCGATTAATTGATGGATAGAGTTTTGTTTAGTCAAGGGTAGTGGTTTGTGATGAAATTCATTGATAAAGAACCTCAAGTCGTGCACTAATTTATGATTTTCACATAAGGAGCGACCGTTCGTGTGTACTATACGTAACATAAGGCTTTATCCATAAGTTATCTTTTTTCATTAACAAAAATCGTATTTTCAAACAAAATGTCATAAGACATTCGATACAGTATGGTATTCTTAATGGAAGGTAACACTTTGACTTCTGCAGGAAAACGTGTATAAGCTATCCGGAAATACCAGTATGTTCTGGCTACAGGAAATGAGATTAGGCAATATTGTGATTGGGTTTCTGCACATTTACCTTATCCGAATCCAGTTATATCTAGGTATTATACTGTAAAACACGTAAAATCTATTTTGTCGAAAATTGCAATTTATGATTTTGTACGCAACAATTTCTAGTATAAAACAAAATTTAACAGTTAAATTAAAAAACAAATAAAATCTAACTTGTTTTAACATTGTAATTACGTTCCCAGGTAAAAATGTATATATGCCTTATATACGGCATATGCAATATATATGTAAATATATATGTATATAAAAGAAAAGGTATTTCATGTTTCGAGTTTCATAATATTTGTGGCGCTCATCCATCGTACAAGTAGAAATCAGGTAGATTAAAAGAAGAAATCAAATTAGTAAAGACTATGTTACTTGTTTTAAAAGTGCATCATAAAAAGATAGTTATTAAGAGTTTAAAATTGGTTCGGTGTATTCTCTTTTGATATAGAATAAATAGTAGAGTGAACACAACTCGTAAAAGACAAAGATTCGCAGGATTTTATTATTTACACGTATTCCAATAAAGCTGGATCGAGTCACGTGGCGGAGAAACTGAGTGACGGTCTGTGTCTCTGCTAGGAATAACAAGGGAGCACGCGATGTCGGATTAATACTTTTGCTCCCACAGATCTGAATCCTTGTGCGTAAATATGCGTAGCAACCGCAAGGGGGCGAATAACCACAATACAATATTCCGTTTTCGTGGGAGAGTGAGTTATACTTGACTGTTAACTCGAGTGTGTATTTTGCACTAATAAATCAAGTAGAAGGTTACACAGAGTACAAATAAATCTTCCGCAAAATAGTGGTCACAGATATTCATGCAATTTGCTAAACTATAATTTGAATTTCTAAGCCGATTTTTGCGCAATGTTTTGCATTTGTGATGCAAGAAAAATGGAGATTTATTTTGAATGAAAATCTGTTGTATCAAAGTGGGCGCAAGAACGAAATCGCTTCAGTATAGTTGATTTACTGTTTTGCATAGCACAAGTGAACAGTTGGCTGGTACATCAAAAAAGCCACCGCACTTCAAAGTTATCTCGGGGTCCGAGGAGGTAGGGAAGTAAAGGGTACGAGGGTTCGACAGACGAAACTAAATGATACCTAAATTAGTATAATCATGCAACGGTTTGTTGCCGGAGAAATATTCTTGGTGTAAAATCGCGGGGGACGACAAATTGCATTTTGATTTCCATTTTGGTTTCAATTCACCACTGGGCTCAATGGACTCAATGACAGGGTCTGATTACTCACGTCAAATGACATTAATATCTTTTTCGCGTATTTTAATCAAAAAGAAAGGCTTTAATTTTCCCATTCGTAATTTAAAGTAAATATTTATCGATAATTTTTGTGCGTGTTTAAAAAATGACAAATAAATTATTTCACGCTACAAAAGTTATAAAAATAGAGATTTTATATATTATTTTATTACTAATGTAACCCTTGAAAAAGATCATATATATATATATATATACCGTATATGGGACATATATGAATTTGTATCTGGGAATATTTCATCGCATATATATTTTTTTTTGATTGATATAACCCTGAAAATATCTATTAATTTTTATTTGAAATTCAATATTATTTCGTTATAATGTGTTACATTTTGTAATGTAAAGGCTGTCTTTTAATTATTTATATTTTAGTTGTTACTAAAAGGAATATTAATTTGAAACACTGAAAAATAATCATATGATAAATGCTTATTAATAAAATACCTATCACAAATATTAAATTCTTAACCAAGAGAATATTCTGGCATGTAACATTGTTTTGCTGATAATGAGCAGTGAAGTGAAGCACGCAATACACATATACTCATACCAAACATGTGAATGTCAGATCACTTTGTGTTGTCCGTTCGAAATACAGTTTTATATAATGCAGAGGTCAAATTGAAGCTGACCGAAGGTATTCAGACAGGGGAGATCGACCTACTTGGAAAATTAATAAAGCTTTTGTTCGGCGAATCAAAACCAGTCACCTAGCTGGAAGACGTCGACTGTTTTTCACGAATAATGGCTTTTGTTACAATACGTCCTGACATTGTGTTCACTTTGGTGTGGCTCATTTTGTCACATCGCACGTTAATTGAAAATATTTTTTAAGAGAAAAAATTTTTGTAATTTTTCTAAGAGGTTAACAGATAGTGTAGCTTATTATACACCTTGAGGTTAATGTTTCCCTAGAAGACAGCACCATTATATTGGACTCGCAAAAATAATGACGTGTCCAGGCTTCGGCTAATATTTGCCAACAACTTTTCCAACATTTTTCATAGCGAGAGCACTGAAAACACATTTTCTTTGACTCTTTTGCTCCCTTTGTAACGTCAGCGTGGATGACACACGCGACGCTGCAAACGCGAAATATCGCTTGCATCTCAAGATGAGAAGAAGCAGCAAGGCCTTTCATTCTGGAAATCAGAATAAACTTTGCAGATTTGCCCGGCGTTCTTTGTTCGTAACAACAAGTTATATCGTCGACAATGTTTCTCTTTGTCATAGGCGTTCTTATGATTAGAACCAGGACTTCTTGAATTAAATATATATAATAATAAGATACATGTTTTATTTTTTGGACATTTTTTGTTATTCTTACAAAATAAAAATTTTAGATCATTATTTTATATCGTACCTTTTCAATTTTATTATACAATATGGCTTAAGTCTAAAGATTTCCCACATACAATTGCAGTATTTTTTACATTTTTCAATATACATTAATTTTATTTTTGTTATAATATTCATTGAAAAATTAGTTATTTTATAACATATTTTCCATTATACATGTTAAAACTAGTTATTCATATATAACTAAAAATACTTCAATTTATCAAGTGTTTTATCACGAAACACAAATTATAACTTGTTGCCATTTATTTACTTGTATTTATTCTTAAAAAAATGGATTATTATTATTATAGTTATCTTTAAATCCTGACTTGGCTGTTGGAGTGTAAAAAATATTTCTTGTTAATAATTTTTCTAGAGAAACCACTTTGTAAACAATGTTGTAAACAATGTGCACGTTGTAACATGAACAATGTCAGGGGTCATGAATTCGGGTTAGCCCTCCGAAAAGCAAATTGTGTTCTGGCCGTACGAGGGCCGTGATGGCATTGCCAGCGAAATCGAATTTGCCAAATTAAGCATGAAATAGACTCCTTCCGCCTCAGGGTCTATCTATCCTGTGAACCGTTAGTGTCGTCCAAACTGCTTGACCCAACCATAGTTCCCCAAATCTTATTCCTGTCCGCAATTGAATTCATCCTAACATGCTTTCCAACCTAGATGGCACTGTCATCATTTTGTTTTGGTCATATTCAATCGTTTCGTCGTTAAAAATTATATTAACACGAAAATATTTACCCTAGCTTTTAAGAAAAGAGTTTGTACCATACAATAAATAAACTATATACCTACTACACTGGTTTACATCTGGTTGCAACGGAAATAAAAAAGCATAAAAAAACTTTATTATTAATATATAATAATATTGATAAAATTTGAAATATAAATAAATACTACGGTTGTGAGAAAATACTGTATATGTTATTATTGAAGAAACAATATCATAACAAATAAATTAAAACAATAGAATTGTATTGGATTAAAAAAAAACATATATAATTACAATGACGTAAGAAAAAAACAGGTATAATAAGTAGAAAAAGAATGAAAGGAAATGATAAAGAAAGTTGAGTAATAAACAAGGTAATCAACGCAGTACTAGTGAAGATGCGAATAAAGTGCGAAAACAAAAACAAAAACAAAGAAGCAAAAGGTCGCGTGGTATAAACAAGGGCAGGCGTGTTTTGTTTTGAATTGAATGTTTTGAGAAGAATTGCCAGGTACAATAATCGAATTGACAGACAAGCTGACGCAAAATGTGTTAGGCTGAATTATGGGATACTATGGTGCAATGGCATTTCGGAGAGCAGCATTGTTTGGGCTCCGAATGAAGAAGAACGTTTGGATGTGATGAAGAACGCGGTGATTCCATTGACAAATAAGAAGGACGGTGCGCAGACTTTTTCTCATTAGCGGCGCTTTGAAGCAAACCGCCCACGTTATGACAAACTAGATTAATTTTTTGTCCAAAGGGGCGGCCGCTTCGTCTCGGCTCGCAGTTAGCTCGCGTTCGATCGTTTATTACGAAATTACAACTGTCAAGGCATTCTTTATCGTGGGTGAATAAGTAACGCAGCGTATCGCACCTGCCTTTTCGCGAATCCTTTGGTCGCTTGATGAAGAAGTCGAACCTATCACAGCAGACTTTCATTTATTCATCCGCTAATGGAATGTAATCACGAGTCGGACAAGGACGGACCTAGTTTTATAATAACGTGCCATCAAATCAGAACTCGGCGGGGATTGGATTGCTCATTCGCAAATCGCCATCGATCGCTTTTTGTTTTGACCAATTATCTGATTGTTTTCACCTTGCTGAAAGAGGAAAACTCGTCGCTGGTACCCGAGTAATCATTACACTGTAATTAGTTATTGGCCTGCATAACTATCGGTCAATTATCCGGGTTGATTATGGGCCGGCAGGCTGGTGGTCGATTTTTAGCATCCCAGAGAATCGCGTTAAAAATATGCGCGATGATGACAGTGAAAAGAAGAGCGAGAGACGAGGGATTCCGAGAGGTTTATAACTCACGTCATGCAGGTAATTAGCCGCTTTTGGCCAGCTGTAATGGACCCGCTAAAGCTAAGAGAGCGAGACCCTTAACTTATTTAAATGAACTGGTAACCCATGTCCATGTCCGACGATGGGCCAGACGCGATGCAATATAGAAAAACCATTTATAAGAAACTATTTCAGGGGCACAGTTGCCTCTCTATTTTTTTTACCTTCGCTATATTTCGGCTTTCGTACTTCGATCTCCAATTTGCCGAGCGCAATCTTCGAATCCAAATTAAGGTCAAAGGACAAATCAAAACGCGGATTGTCGTTTTGTTTTCCAACCAGTCTAAAGTCGTTTGAGGGAGCGAACAAATCATAAAGGCTAGATATTGATTTTATGTTGAATTGCGTAAAAGTGTGATTTGAATTTTGATTGCGGACCGAGCGGAGATCGCGTAACTGGATAGTGCACGCTTTGCCAGGCGCATAAGGACCCTTCAAGTAACGCTTACTCGACTGGAAAATTGAAGGAATATACGTTTTCAGATGGATGCTGAACCCCTCATTGAATTCTTTTTCTTTTCAACACTCACATTTAGAACGGACATCTCAATCTGTTATGCCGAATCTGCACCCTTTAAATTGTATATAAATATTATTTTATTTTAAAATCTTTATTTTTTAGTCTATTTCAATTTATAAATATTGGTTTCAATTTTCAAATCGTTTTTAGTGTTTTTTCTTTATACTGCAAATCAGTATCTAGTATTTTAAAACATTAATATCTTGAAATAAACTACATTTTTTATAAATTCATTTGCCACTATAACTTTTCTTATATTTTTTTACTTTTCATTTTTTATCAGAAAAATACTTTATAAAAAACATACAGCGATGATTTCCATATTTGAATCATACTTTTTTTTGTTAAAAAGTATAATTTTATAATAAAATAAAAAATGCTTAAATTTGTTTCTTTTTTGTTCATTTTTAGTTTAAATTGCAGTCAAAATTGATAACAAAATAATGAATAAATATTTTGATATACGACAAATTTGGAAACGAAACTGAAAATTAATTCAAAGCGTGCGATGGAATCGGAGAAAGAAAGAGCCCCTAGGCTTCTACATCTCAAGACCAAGTCAGTTGAAATTACGTAAAAATGAAAACTTGATCACAGAATGTAAAAGATGCAATTTCGTACAAATTATTAGCACCGAAGCTTGTTTCACAAATCATAAAAGTCTGCAATGAATTCAAAATTCCCATTTTCCGAGTAAATAACATTCCAGTCATGGCATAATTATTAGGATACTTTTGTTTTTTTTTTTTTTTTTAAATAAAAATGTACATTTTTTATTTTGAATACAAAGAATATTCAAAATTCTTTCGGTTGTGGGACGTGTGGGAGTTAGGGAATCACAGGCATTTTGAGTAACAAAACAGCTAGATAATAATATTCAGTATGGTATAATTTGATAATGACGTGTTATCAGGACTTTTATTCTAAAAAGATGCTAATTTCAAGTTATAGACTTAGACATAAATGACTATAATTTGCAGGGTTGTGAAAGTCGGTATTAAATTTTTGATCGCATATTACAGATATGCATCGATGAAATATAGTTCATGTGTGTGAATATTTTTAAAACACTTCTATTAAAAATACAAGTTATTTTGTAGTCGATATAGATTTGAAAAACAATCTAAGAATAATCTAACGATTAAATGTTGAATAAAAGTTGGCAGAAATGAAATATGTAAAATATTGTACGAAACAAATAATTATCGACACAATCGAACTTTGTTTTTTGGAAAGTCGTTTTGTTGGAAGAAATATCAGTCGTCAGGTAAATTGAATGCGGCAGTGAAAACAAGTTAAGTAGCAAGATGATTAGGTTTGCTAACAAAACCAAGCATCACGCACAGAGAATAAAAAACGTGAAAAAGTATTCGTCGGTGAATACATAATGTGAAAATTACAAGAAACATTATGCGAAATGTTACGATAGAAACAGAAGCGAAGATGTTGATAAATAAAATCCCTCAATATCCTTCTTAATATGAAAATAATAAAATTATTGAATTAAGGATTCTTGATAAAGAAGGTGTCAATCCTCTGTTCAAATATAAACCTCTCTCGAGCTTTCACCTACATATTTATATTCAGTCTCTCCTCTTCCTATTGGAAACTAATGAAAGTTGTAAAAAAGCAGCAACGAGATAATAAACCAATTAATTTGAACAATCGCAATAAACGTATGCCGAATATCTCATGCATGCAAATTGAAATTAATGAGCGAGAAGTTGAAACTGTTGCATCAGTTGAAGCAAACGTATAACAATAAAAAAGGATGAAGAAGAAAAAGAAAAAAAGTTTTGCAAGGCATCAGCGCGTCGAAAAATCTTTTGTTTGTGATGCCCTTGTCCCGACTTGTCGTGGCTCAGTTTGTTCGTCTTTTTCTCGGCTTTTTTCTTCGGGTCCTAATATCTCGTAGCTCCAATTAGGTCCGAACTGCTCGTCCGTCCGCGATTCTGAGCCGTCTGTTCGTTTCGTTACCCTCGGCTTCATTAACAAACGCATTTTGTTTTTCTCCTTCATCGAACATAGAACCAGCTTTTAATAATCTCGCAGCTCGCCAAGATTTATTATTTTCAGACCGCGTTACTCTACAGCTTTGTACAGCCGATCCTTTTTTTATCGCCAATTCAACTCTCGTAATCACTTCTTTCTCTGAACCTCACTCCGATCTTCTGTCGTTCCGTCCACATGGATTGAATATTACGGAAATATTGTTTTTAAGCGGACAGAATAATGAAAATGAGTTACTATGAACAACAGAGTAACTGCTGAATTAGATAAATTGCAAATAAATTTGTCTTAAAGCCATGCAAAAATAAATTAACAAAATCAATTGTAAATGTGGAAATTTCTACATAGGTTATACTGAAACAAATTTTATAAACAGAATTAAAGAACATAAAGATAATTTATGTTTAGAAAAAGAAAAAGTAAAAGAATTGAGATATTCAGTATTGAAAAATATCAACCCATATGTCTAAATGCAAAACAAGATCTTCATAAATTGAATTGCACATTTAATAGAATATTCATGTAAATTAGGTTTGGAATTTTAGCACCAAATTGCGAACTAGAATTAAATGTACTAAAACACCTAATACATAACTTATAACGAATTGGATAACATCGACATGTCGTTTTAAATCAATAGAGAAATTTAAAAAATAATAAATTCATATTTGAAAATTCAAACGTATATGATTATGTCCGCATTTTTAATGTCACAATTTTCGTGAATTTATACATGTAAATTATTTATATTTGATTGATAGTGTTGAAATATAATTATTGTGGAAATGTTAAATTTTAGATTCTGATGAAGAAAATATATATTTTCTAAATATTAAAATTCACAAATTGGTTTGAAATTAGTTCCTATCAAACGTAAATTAAAAAAAATAAAATAACTCAAAAATGAATTTATTAATAAAATGCACATAAAGTCTATTTAAAGAAACAAAAATTTAATTTAGCAAATTTTAATTATGTACAGAAAAATCTTTTTTTTTTTAATTGGTAATTGTTTATTTAATTTAATAAACTTTGATTATAACCTCAATTTTTTCTCGTACCAACAAACAAGTAATTTTGAAAAAAACGAATAAATCGAATATATTGTGTTAATAATAAAAATACTCTGTCATGTCATTAGATTTTGAACGAATACTATTGGTATAAAAATAAACTACTTCTGAATAATATACAAATGGTAATATCAATATCAACGAGTTGTTCATTATGTAGCGTTAAAAAAAAAAGAATTTCTATTATTTTTCGATAATAAAGTGAAGCGTTTTTTAAGCTTCGAATTTGCCAGATAAAAATGTACTTGTTTTGAAGAGCAGGATGCCTTCGGCAAAATTTATGTCCTCGGCTGTTGAAATTCGTACTACAGGTAGAATATAACATAATCTATGATAAATCATCCGAAGGATCTTGCACTTTAATGAGTTCTTAACGCTGACTTTCGACGGCGATGTCAGATTCTCTTTTTGTTTTCTCTCTCAAATCAAATCATTAACCCTCCATATTATGCTACGGCCCCCTCTCCCCTTCGTCACTTTGCCTGGCCTGCTGAACGCATTCCAGTAGCTTTTTTATTCCATTCATTTTTCGCCAATGTTTTGTATCATTTATATCTGTGTCAAATTTTTGATAAAGGATTAAAACGCGAAACCGAAACAATGAAAAATAGAAAGAGCGACGAGGTAGATTATCAAAGAAAAAAACACCGATGAAGTATAGCGCAACATTCAGCTCAAAATAGTTTTGTCGTTTCAGTGATGCATATATCTTAATTAATTTAATTATATTATTGCAAGCATCGAAGTTACCCGAATGGGGTTGTAACCTTTCGTCAAGTTTTCAAGACGGAGGCTCGCACGGGAGTGGCATTCACGACGGGGGTCGTATCCCGCGGGGCTACGACTCCAACACTTTCCTCAATATTTCTTGACTGTACCAAGATCGCACTTTCGATTCACTCAACTCAAATCGTTCATCATAAATCTCAAAACGCGGAATTTCATATTTTTCTTTTTATTAGCTATAAATGAAATTCCAAACTAATTTCACTCGACAAATCTGGCCATCTTAGTTTGGGCCTGTTATTAAGGCCATTTTTTTGTTAAACCAGATTAGCGCTCTATCTGTAATTTCCATAAAATTTGACGCATCATTAACATATCGGATTACAGTAGCTAAAGCAATCAGCCGGAGAAAAAACGATTTTGATTTGCCCTGGTAATTGGAAATAAACGTCGCCAGGTTACGCAACGCATTTCTCTCGTGTCATAAGTATCAATTCCGAAGGCCGACATTATAGTCGACGAGGTTTCCAAGAAAATCGAATTCCGGCAGTGCATTACGGTGCAGCGATCCAGATCAAAACAGTGGGTCAATGGATGAACACAAAAAAACATGGCATTAGATAGGCCACGTGCTTTTGCCCGGGCGAGATGGATCGAGGCGTTTTGACTAAGGGCTACGCACGTTTAACCCTACAATTAACCGGTAGTCTCCTTGACTCGCGTGAAAAAAGAGAAACGAGAAAAACGGAAGTATTACACGACCTGTTTTTATTGGTCACTTATTAGTTATTTTTGGCCGAGCTTGCCCCGAGCAACCTCGCTTTTAGCACTGCGACTATTGCGCCCAACACAAATGTTGTCTTTGCCTTACTTACTTCTTCACAGATTACCTTCAGCATTTAGAAAAACATTTAATATCAAGTCCTTCAAAAATTTGTTTCTCTTTTAGCAAATAGAACCATACTTATAATTAAAAATATAATGTTAAAAATTAATTGAATTTTCTTGTAAATGATGATTTTACGGTAAAAAAATTTTAAAGTATCTTTAATTAATTTTATAAAAATGTTTCATTATTAGGTTAAATCTTTTTAACGAAAAAACTAACGAAACTAACAAAAAAAAAGTTATTTTTAGAACAATTTCCATGTAAAAAATTATATATGGCCACATATAAGGTACATATATGTTGCATATATGCTTGCATATATATTGCAAATATGTTACTTATATTTCGGCATGTATATTGCATATATGTGACGTGGAAAACTAAATTGTTATACGGCAACATATATATTACATAAATGCAACATAAATACAGTATAAATGTATTCCATTTATGGAACAATATGAATTTTTACCTGGCTTACTAATAAGATTGTTTACACGTATGTATATGCTGAAACATTTTATAATTTATTTAATTTGTTATATAATATAACAAATTACAATACATTACAATGTAATATAATTTATACTAATATAATACATATAATACGTCAACATATTGTAATTAGATTGTTTAATTTTTCATGTAAATATATTAAACTTCAAATTATATTTCACTCAATCTTTATGTAAATTCTGTTTCATCAATTATAATCAATCCCTAAATTCTCAGTTTCAAAATTTATTGATAAACAAAATAAAAAATAATAAACTACAACAAAAACAACCGAAGTCGTCTATAGTTTCTAGGAAAATGAATTTAACAAAGTATTCAAATCCTAATTATTATTCTGTTCATTTTCATTGTGTGTTATAGATTATACTAAATTTCAAATATTGTTTGTTTAGTTCATACTTAGAAGGTTTGCTTAAAACTAAAAAAGTTGACTAAAAAAACATTGAGGGAATTGAATGTTTCGCCAAGCAAACAGAGTGGTGTACTGTGTCAAATCATGATACTCGAATAAAAAATGCAGAACTCGTTCACTGACTCATTAAGCTTGGAGCGTGGAAACAATGTCGCTCTTGGCTTATGAAATTGATGTTGTAGATGGATACTGAGCTGGGTGTCGAACGTGTTTATCCTATATTGAAGTTCCCTCCTTGAACATTACGCGTAACTATGCGTAACGCACAAGAGTAGCGAATACTCTAGTCAATGAGTACGTCCAAACAAAGGTTATCCTTACAGTATCATGATTTTAGCTTCGCACGTGTCCTGCGAGACCTTTTTGTTTGTTAAGTGAAAAGCACTCGATCGTCGGCCGCTGTTTATTAGCGGTGCCCATTCTTTCTTCTCTTCGTTAGGCACATGCCAAGTGTATTTATATTAATTATACTCATGAATAATTGTTATTTAGATGAGTTTCCATAATTGATGATCATTTTGCTAAGCTTTGATTAACCTCAGACTCCTTTATGTAACTTCAGTTCTTGTTATTGGTTTTATATCAATTTACATAATAAATTAATTATTCAAAAAAAGATTTTTTTGGTGACAATTTTATTAGTTAAAGTAAAAAAAAATATTTAAAAATGTATATACCTTTAAATTCATTAATTTATAAATTAATATATTATATTTTCAATGGTTAAAGTAACACTTAATTCGAATGTGTTCTATAAACTGTCTCATAAATATATAGCGTTTTATATACATATTCATTTAAAATTTGGAGAAATTCAACATATAAAGATGTTGCTAAAAGAGTATAAGCGTTTTAAAATGTAAGTTTATTTTAAAATATTCTTGTTTTTCAACAAAATTTCGTTTCAAGCAGCAACTACAAAAACCTAATAATAGGTGTGAGATTAAGTTTTTGCAACATCTAAACTAGATAAGTAATTTTCTACGCGATGTTGTTTAATAATTATTACTAAGCATGAGCATAATACTCAGAATAATGTAACTAATAAGTGTTCGTATTTGTTGTGGAATTGCTTAACATATAAGTAACTAAATAGAAAATATCACCCTTAAATACAAAATATATAATTTTGATGTTAAATTATATAACATTAATGATAAGCATTTAAAAAAATCTCTTTTATTAAAAAGTATTAAAGTTAGCATTATAAGAAGAAATTGTTATTTAAATTCTAAAAAATTACTCTGTACTAAAACAAGATAAAATGACCATAATTTTGACTGGAGCAGTTAAATTATAGTTATATATATGATTAAATATATAAATTGTATAATTAAAAAAAATATGACTAATAATGAAACATTTATATATAATAAAGTTTGGTTTACAATATTAATACATGAAATAATTTATCATTATAAACTAGAACAGATTTCTTAGATGGTTTTAACAATAGGTAAAATGGTTATCACTGTGTTTGGCTATAGAAATGATATGGTTTCTGAAAACTAATACATATGTTTTATTGTGTATATATAAAAACAGATAATTGCACTCAATTTCATAGGTATGAAAAATTACCGATCATAAATACATGATCAACCAATCGGTGTAAAATTGTCTCGTTTTATCCACATAGCTATGAGGCTTTGAAGATTATCCATAATTAACGCCATAACTACAGCTTTGAAGAAATTGAATTATTTTTACGAGGCAACGTTTCAATCAGACCGCCAACGTCCCCCAGAGCTACGCCAAAAGATTCGACCCTGCAATTACTTTTCTAATTAAATCAATATCGCGCCTGCTGCGGATAAATACAGCCGTACAGACCGATAAAATGTAGATTAATTCCGAATACCATCGACTTCAGATATTTCAAGCTCGATCAGGCTCGATATTTATAATTATATTATAAGAAAATCTATCCGTCGCAACTTTTACGCATCACAACTATATGATAATATTTATAAAATAGTTGCCTGTTTGAAGAACTTGAAGTAGTCTTTTTATAAATATTTACCCAGGTAAAAATTCATGTATGCTGCCGTATATATTGCTGTATAAAGATTTGGTTTTCTATGTTACATATATACAATATAAATGTAGACATATGATTTTCATATATGCAACAATTTATGTAACGTATATATGTAGCTTACATGTTGCCATATATGATTTTTTATATGGGCAACATGAATCTTTCGTATTCAATTTACTATAGCAAATGAAATAGTAATTGAATATAGAGCTTAATGTCCCTACTCGATAGATCCCCGATAGATACGATAGATCCCTACTTATATTATTAAAAAATATTCATTTTGGTCGTAAAATATGTTATTCTTTTTGAAATGAAATTTGGTAAAAAGGATGCAAGATTAAGGAGCAAGCAAAAAACTTATTAAAGAATAATATGGAGCAGCGAAGTGATGGAAAAACATTAATTTTTGAGTAAGTTATAAATTTGGTGGCTGTCAACACTCGAAGTCTGGATCGTTACACGAAAGGGCTTGGCGAGAGTTTATTTCTCACTTGCGGAGCGAGAAAAATTGCTCGTTTGGTTTTGTCCTTTTTTGGTCTCTCCCGTCAAGATGATACGAGCACCTTTTATACGCGAGCCAGGCTATCGGCTAACAGTCGATGCCGCGGTTCGTTTCCTTTTTCAGCGGTACCTCCGACTGACACGTGGCGGCGCGTGGCGCAAACTAAAAAAGACCCTTCGCTCTCTTCTTCTTGCCCTCGCCAACTCGAGTTGCCCCCGCCGAGCCTGGCCGAATATAATTAACCATCAGTTTTAGGTTTCTTCGCGAGCAACACGCGAGTAAAACACGTATCCAAATCATCCGAACAATCAGGAGAACGTGCTTCATTATCGCAAGCAAATTTATTCTTTTCCATCTTTCATCTCTCTTTGTTTATTTCCTTTTACCTTACATAAATAATTAGTCAACGTCGCATTTACTCAAACATAAAGCAGTTAATTATCAAGTTTTTATTTGCTCAGTCAAACTTTGTTAAAAGTTTTAGGGTTTTGCAATATTTAATAAATTGTGTCTTTGAGAAACCTCATGAAGTCGGTTTCGAAGGATTTACTTAATGTATGAAAAAGTTACAGGTTCATTAAAATAAAAAGCACGATTTAATGCATGAAATATTTGTTCGTAAATTTTGTTGAACATAGTATTTTCTATATATTCATTTCAATTAAAGATAGAATTCTAAAGGAAAAAAATCTCTACTTTTTCTGAAATTATTTCCCCATCTTTAGTTACTTTTGTAAATTCTATTATTTTTCATGTTTTTCGATTAGTCCAGAATTTCGATCATGAAATTTTAAAACACTTTGAAAAGGTATTAAATTTTCATATCAAGCATGTTCTGTATTTTTCTATAAATGTTAAAACTCGATAAGCCTTCAATTAAATTGGTTATTTTTGAATAATTAATGGTTTTGGAAATGGATCGAAAATTAAGATATTTATCTGTAAAATAAGTTGATTGCTGATAAAAGACAAATACCTTCACTTGTTGGCAACATTCCCATGTTATGTAATGTAATTTTATTATATACTAAAGTGATTAAGACACGATAATTTCGATATTAAAAGTGTGTAATTTGTATCAATAGTTCTTACATATTTCAGCTTATCATTTCAAAATAATACAAACGTGCTGTACATTCAATAAGTATCTATAATTAAACATATGGTTAAATGTAAAACGCTTCAAATCAAATTTATAGTCATGCATTGAAAAAAATGTATCACAAACTAGTTAGAAGAATTGTCATGATTATACAGTGTAGACTGAACAATCCAGTATGATAAACTGGATTATTGTAATGGATTGATAGTACTGTTAATTTTACTGTTTATAGACAACAGTTATACAAATCGTGCGATACGAATTATAAAAAACAGTTGAAATTATTTATAGCTGCTTGCTACAATTATTTTAATCCACCAATTATTCATAAATTTGCTTTAAGTTCAGCTTATAAAATCTATTATACCAATGATAAATTTGAATAATTGTATAAAAAACCATAATAATTTAACTTTCTAAATTATCGAATTTTTCGCATATAAATTTGTCTATTATTCATGACTGTAGGTGACTAATAAATTCTTTTTAATTGAATAAATAAAAAATTTCAAATGAAATCAATAACGTATCAAATTTAAAAACCCAATGTTTGTTTTGAATTAAAAATTGTTTCAATAAACAATTTCTTTTAGTGCGATAAGAATAGTTTGTCTCACTCACACGTCATTTTAATATTTATTATTACCAAACGTCTGCCAGCGAAGAAATATATTTTTCTTATGATTTTTGATTTTTATCTGAAACTGTAAACGGTAGAGATTTTCGGACAAGTTTAGTTGAGCGTGATAATCGCGTGCGTAGCAAATGTTGAGATTGACGTGCAAACAGCGCAAAAGAGTTGGCACACCTGTCAGAGATGATGTGCCGGGCAGCTCAAAATTGTGATACATCGCGAAACGTCACGCGCGCCGCCGTTACACATAGAAAGGATAGATGAGCCGCAGGCCGAACCACCCAGATTATACGACGTATGCGGCGTACATGGCCGATGTCCGACGAAGAAAGACCTTGTGGTCGTTCCTTATAGGCATTTAGCATAATTCATGACGTCCTCATGATCGTCTCCAGCA
Source organism: Psix sp. ZL-2020 (assembly GCA_022817045.1). NCBI lineage: Eukaryota > Metazoa > Arthropoda > Insecta > Hymenoptera > Scelionidae > Psix > Psix sp. ZL-2020. Next base: position 3,454 of record JABFQD010000860.1, on the reverse strand, counting down.
CGCGCGCAGCTGCCCCAAATCCCACGCGTTCTAACTGCATTTAGCTGCAGGACAAGAATTTCGAATAGAACAGTTAGCGCTCTGTACTTAACTTATATACTCATATACATGCGCATACAATCGAATTAGATATTATCCCTCTTAATGATCTTTTTTCTCTTCCAAACAAACGTCCAACCCATTATTGTATATCTCAGCACAGGTTTAAATCACGGTTTTTGGTTATTACCTTTCAGTTCGTCACATTTAATGAAGTGAATGGGAATATGAAATCTTTTCACAAGTTTGCATCCTAACAAAAGTATACTTTTTCGAAACATTCTTCATACAACATTAAATCATTTACCTTTTTATGGTAACCATTGAAAACCATTGAGAATTAAAGAATGATTTATTCAAATTTACTTGTATGAAAATAATTGAAAAATGAATGTATCCAACTGATTACACATTTTTGCGAAAAATATTTGAAATACATCATTTCATTTGAATGAATATTAGTTGATACAAATTTTGATACATTTCAATTACTTCCATAAACTGTTTAGGTAATAATGAAGCAATTATGATTGAATTGTATCGTTCATTAAAAGATAACTGATTGCTAATGGTTGATGAAAAAGTTTCTTACTTGTGTATATGAATCTGTATACATATATCACATAACTATAGTGTATTATATAGTAATTGGATTATTCATTTGAAATGAAAAGAAAATGGAAGAAGTTTTAACAAAATTTATTTTTTTAGTTTAATAAATAGTAATTCCAAAATTTTATTTTAATTTATGATTATGTTAGCGTTAAACTTTTTTTTTATTATATTTAAACATACAAAGTTGATAAAAAAGTCATTGTTTTCATGTCTCTATTAAACTACAGTGTTTTATTTTGAAATACTTTTATATGAAACATTTTTTTTCTTAATGTGAGGAAACTTGATTTTCAGGAAATAAGAAAAAGCGCTTCAAAAATAATTTCGGTTAATTTGACTAAACATAACAATGTAAAAGTTTAAATTTGGTTAATTTCATATGTTTAACTCAACATTAAAACATACTCAACAATAGATATTATTCAATTTTATTCTTGAAAACTTACTTTCTATGATATCTAGTAAAATATTTTATTCAAAATAATAGTTTCAAATATTTTATAAATAAATTAAAATGTTTAGAATTTATATGTGTTTTATATGACATCCATATATGAGTTTCATAATATATATCTCTAATAACTCTAATATTAAATTTATTAGTCTTACATTATTGATAAATCTGTTATTCAACTAAATATAAAAATAAAATATAAAATTTCATATCTATAAGGCACAAAATAATTTAATGTTAATAACAATTTTTAATGACGTCAGTTCAATATAAAATTCGACGTTGGCACAACGTTGTTTGTGATTCATTGTTTTTCGACGTCGATTCAAAGTTGTTACAATCGCAAAGTTGGTTTAAAGTTCGCAAATTTTGCCTGGGTATATGCACGATATATATGTAAATATAAATCGTATATCAAACATATATAGAACCCCATGCAAAAAATTATATATGGCAACATATAAGTTGCATAAATGCTGCATATATGAAACGCATATCCTTATACGGCAACATATCTGGTAATATATATGTTATATATAATATGTATATATGATATTGCAAATATACATTTGCAATAATCAAATCAGGCGTATAAAATAAATATGATCTTCATTCTAACATTTTCTATAAAATAGTAACAATTGAAATTTGTTCGAATTCAAGTTTGTCAAAATAAAGTATTTGAATTAGACGTATCAAAAAATATGTTGAAGTTATAGAGAAAATGTTTTGAATTAAAACCCTATTTTTTGCAGTAGAACATATGTTCACACACAAATTATATCTTTTTCAAGTACATGTTTATATAAGTGAACATAAAAAACAACTATTATGATAGTATTTTTTTGTGTAACAACATGTATTTGGTTTTTTCTCACGTATATTTAGCAATATTATATTTTGGACTCTTTGGTTCAAATGATAGAAATAATAACGTCAGACTTTTGTGTTTAAATAAAATATTACAGTTGGATTTTATATTTTTAATTTGTCTACGTGTTGAAATAGAACTTTTAAATCAAACCAATATCATAAGAAATTTAAGTATAAAACGTTATTGATTATTCATATCTAAAAATGTCAATGAATTAGCAACAATTATGGAAGAATTAAATTACACAAAAAATGGTTAAAGTCACTAATTCAAAGAATGTTGAACTGTGAGTGATAAAACGCGTATTAAATCTGAAAAAACAATGAAATTTCGAACAAGTGTTTAAAACCGTAACGAACATCTGTGCTTGTAATAAGATTTGCAATACGTTTGTAATGGAATACAGAATAGTAATCTATATCATTATCATATATACTATAATCTATATACCAATGAAGTGCAATATCATTCAAGGCAAGTAACATTATTCATAGAAGCAGAGAATGAGCCTCTGGCAAAATACGTGGTAAGATCTCGTAGTTCCGACTATTACTGTATGTTTGATGAGTGATATGTATTCACTTACTTTTTCGCTACGCTACAATAGTACAGCAGCTGATTTGAAATTTGCGAATATCATAAATATATTCAAGATGGTGTACCAAATTAATAGTTTGCGAAGGTCTCGAGCTTTCAAGTTTACATAAGTTGGCGTTATCATTTGCGTTTGGTTTTGATTAAATGGCCATGAAAGAATTACAGAAGATGACGTCGAAAAGGTATAATCAGGATGCGAGTATATCTCAATACGCAGCATTTGGGCATTGTTCGCGAGAGGTGGCGGCTACTTACAATTGTGACTCCGGTCAAGTGTATGTGCTTACGAGATAATGCATACTTTGTGTGCGCGTATTGTATGGCTGAGGGCAAAGCGTCTGCGTTAAAGGGATGCTCTTCGTGGCCAGTTCGAGACTCTGCGTCTTCTCGGCCACATAATTAGCCAACATCTATCAGCCTCAAGCTATCGGACTTGTAGCCAACTCCTCGACCCACCCTCGAACTGGCCATATCTTCTCCTTCTTGTATTAAAGGGTGCGCGCACTCTTACTTTATTTATATCATGAAATTTGTATCTCATTTGAATATGATATATTTTGCTTATGCCCGTCCGCATGCTTGACTTTTCTTTTTTTCCCTTTTCCAATTTCTTGATGCAATCTTTCGCCCTAACAAAACCCGCTGCAAGATTTGGATCACTCAGCTTAAACACTAAGTGGCAACTCAAAATATATATAATGTAAACTTGTTTCACGCAAAAAGTAGGCCTCTTTTGCTAGTTTTCTTTTGTATTTATATTTAAAATAAAACATGTCTACAACTATACCAATGATGGTTTTTTATCTTTTACTTTTGGTCAAATCATCCTGAATGTTACATATAATCTATATAGGAATAATATATATATAAATACG